>JBAWJU010000124.1:0-34749 GCA_037356035.1 Xylaria sp. Z50
TATTTATATTTATATTTATATTTATATTTATATTTATATTTATATTTATATTTATATTTATATTTATATTTATATTTATATTTATATTTATATTTATATTTATATTTATATTTATATTTATATTTATTTTTACTTATTACTTTTTTATTTTATTTATTTTTATTTACTTATAATATTATACTTTTTATAATATAAATAATAAAAATATTATATACTTATTTAATATATTAAAAGCTATATATATATGTTAATTTTATTAAGTTTTAAAAAGTTATTAATTTATATTTTATATTTATATTTTTAAATTAAATTTTTTTAATTATACTTATATAAATTATAATATTAGCTTTATATAATAAATATATTATATTAACTTTATTATTTTATATTAGCTATAAATATTATTATATAATATTAATAAATATTTTTTTAAAATATAATATATTATTACTTATAAATAAATAATATTTTTTTATATATATTTATTAATATTAAAAAGTTAACTAAATAATAAAGCAATTTAAAATATTATAGTTTTTTTTTTATAGTTTTTAAAGTTATATAAGCTATATAGCTTTTATAGCTTTATTAAAAATTTTATTTTTTAATTACTTTTTAATAAAAGTTATTTTTTAATATATTTATTAATATAATTATAATTAAGCTAATTTAGTTATATTTAATTATTTTTTTTATTATTATTAAATATAACTTTTAAAGCTTAATTATTTAATAAATTTTTATTATTTTTTTTTTATTATTTTAATTATAATATTTATAAAATAAATAATTTTAAAAATTTATAATTTTATAAAATAATTTAATTTATATATAAAAACTATAAATAAAATTAAGTTTTATTATTATTATTTTTATAGCTTTTATATTTATATTAGCTAAATTAAATTATATATTTTATTAATTTATATTAAAAATAAACTTTAATAATAATTAAGTTTTAAAAATTAAATAAATATATTTATATTTATATAATTTAAAAAAATTATATTAAATTTTATTATATACTTAATAAAATTTATTATATTAAATTAAATATATTTTATATATTATTAAAATAATATATTATTATATTTAGTTAGCTATAAATATAAATAATATTATTATATTTTATATTTATATTAAATATAATAAATTATATTTTTAATATTTTTTTAATATTTTACTTTTTTATTAATATAAAAAATAAATATTTTTTTAATATTTATATTTATTTTAATTATATTAATTTAGCTTAAAAATAAAATAAATTAAATTTATATAAAATAGTTTATAATATAAATATAATTTATTTATATATTTAAATAGTTTATATTTTATAAAATTATTAAGCTTAATTTTTTTATATAATTATTTATTAAATTATTTAATTATTTTTAATAATAATATAATATAATTAAAATATTAATATTTTTATATTTTTTATTAGCTTGTTTATAAAGCTAAATAAAAATAATAAAATATTAAATAGCTTAAAGCTTTAATTAAAAAGCAATTTTTAAATATTAATATTTTAATAATTTTTTTTAAGCTTAATATTATTTAATTTTATAGCTATAGTATATATATTTTTAAATATTTTATATTTATTTTTTAAAAGTTTATTAGTTTTTTTATATATTAATTAAAAATATTTTTTATTTTTTAAAATAGCTATTATAAAGCTTACTATTATTATAAATATATTTTTAATAGCTTAATATTATATATTAATATAACTTTTTTAAATATTTTTTATTTTAATATATTTTTTTTATTTATTTTATTATTATATTACTATTTTATATTAAATTTTTTTTTTTTTTAAATTAAAGCTATTAATAATAACTTATATAATATTAATATACTAAAGTATTTTTTATATAATATTTTTAAAAGCTTTAATATATTAAGCAAATTTATTTAAAAATTTATATAAAAATTTATTTAAAAATTAAATATTTTATATTATATTTTAATAAATATAAAAAGTTTTTTAATATATTATATTTAAATATATTATATAAAATTTTTTTATTTATTAAAAAATTTATTATATATAAAATTATTTTTTTTAAGTTTTAAATATTAATATTTTTATTATAGTTTTTAATAAGTAATTATATTAAATATTATTAAAAAAATAAAAAATATTTTTTAAATATATTTTTTAAAAGCATTTATTTAATATAAATAGCTAACTATTATTAAAATATTTTTTATAGTTAATATTTTATATTATTTTAAAGCTAATATTTTAATATTTTTTATAGTTAATATTTTATATTATTTTAAAGCTAAAGTTTTGTATATTTTTTTAGCTTCGAAAAAAAAGCCGGAATAATAGATATGTTTTATTTTTTTATTATATATACAAACTCGACATTTAAAGCTGGCATTGTATATATAACGCCTCCTGCCTGCACTCCCAAGACCCTGTCTCATAAGTGCAGAATTTACCCAAAACGGCAGTTTCTGACTCTTTTTTGGTAAGTAATCCCCGCGCTCCGGGGTGGAACTCCCCGGCAATAACAATGATCACTAACACCCAATGGTGCAGCAGCTCATTTGGGTCGGCATTAACAGACACCACCGATGGAGAATGACGTTAGATCTCATTAGACACTTACTAAGCACGGTAATATAGAAAATAAGAAGGACCGAGAACAAACGGAAGACATTACCCGCTGGTAACTTTTCTTCTAGTTTGCTTGGATTCCGTGGTCATACTCGCAGTCACACTTCGGCCATACATCCTCCAACCGAGCGCTGAGACACAATAAATCTAAATCGAAAATATAAACCATTAGTCAACGGATTTGATAAGTACTTTCCACGATGGCTCCCGTCCCCACGCTCAAGTTAAATGACGGGAATGAGATCCCAGTAGTATGTATTACCTCCTTCAATCACCCTCACTCATTGACATACGGTGTTCGCGATTACAGCTATCTTGTAAGTATTGCTAGACTCCTATTTATGTCGCTTAGAAAGGAAGAGATTAATTGCTAACCCCTGGCGCTGAAAGACGGGTTTGGCACCGCCAACTTCGCCGGCAACGATGAAGACATAGCCAAGGCGGCCACCCTGGCCATCAACAACGGTTATTACCATCTCGACAGTGCAGAATGTATACTAGCTCCGTCACACAGCTCTCAATACCGTCATCATGAGTCAATAGTCTTGACTCACTTCTCCTAGGTTATCTGAATGAAAGTGGCGTAGGCGCTGGTATCAAGGCCACAGGCGTCGAGCGTTCGAAGCTCTATGTCACGACCAAAGTAGTCGGAACAATAGAACAGCATGTGGCCGCGGCGCTCGACACATCGCTCTCGAAACTCGGTCTCGACTACGTTGACCTGTACTTAGTGCATGTGCCCTTCTCGGCTGGCTCGCCGGAGGGTCTACAGAAGATATGGGCCCAAGGTAAGCAGATTTAAAATCCCCCCTCCTTCAGTTGTGTTGCTGGCACTTTCAGATTACTTGTATTGGCCTCGCTTGTGCACTTCAACTCGTGCATACTGGTCCCATGGTCTCTCCGTAGTATACCATACGCATTGACATGCGATTATCACAGTGGAGGCCGTCCAAGCCGCCGGTAAGACGCGATCCATCGGCGTCTCCAACTTCGAGGTAGAAGACCTCGAGATCATCTCTAAGACCGCCAAGGTCACGCCAGCCATCAATCAGATTGAATTCCATCCATACTCGCAACAGCGCGAAGTAGTAGAGTACTGCCACAAGAAAGGGATTGCCATCAGTGCGTACTCGCCACTCTCAGCCCTCACCGCAGCTCGTCCGGGTCCCACGGATGAGGCGTACGCAGAGCTCGCCAATAAATATGGCGTCTCGGAGGGCGATATCGCGCTGAGGTGGTGTCTAGACAAGGATATCGTGGTAATCACGACGAGCAAGAGTAAGGAGCGCCTGCAGGGCTACATGACCAATACGCTAGGATTCAAGCTCGAACCGCAAGAAATCGAGAGGCTCAATACCCTGGGAAGCCAGAAGCAGTATCGAGGCATGGGCATCGGTAAGTCTTTGGTGTGTTCTTGGTGGGCTGTAGCTGGCCACGGCGAACTAAACTAACCAACGACTATTAGAATTCATGTCTAAGCGTTATGGCAACTATAAAACCGGCCAGGCGGTACCTTAGATGATGAGCAATACATCACTCTGGTCTGTTCGATGTTTCGAGGAGCGTAAGCCGGGTGCTCCGCCTACCCTTTTCATTGAAAGGGAGTTAAGACACCATTGTACGTAGACTTAAGGGTATATAATACACTGATAATATCATTATTGAGCAGAAGGGCGCTGTCAGCGGGAGCCTCTTGGCCGTGTACTCGAGATCTAATGATCTGGAGGATACCGCGAGGATCTGTAGACCGGTCTAGGTACTCTGATTGAGGTTGAGCAAATTGGCCTGGTGGAGGAACTACGCGGTGTTGAAATACAGACTTTCCTGGTAGTGCCGGCGGAGCTAAAGTTTTATTTTAACACGAGGAAGAGCCGTGCCTAGGCGTGCTCGAAGCCATTCGACTTTCGTTGTGGGATTATGTGGGTAGCGTTTCATAAAATTTAGGTCTGATTATACCAATTAGCGGACACGTGCTCCGCAAAGTAGGGAAGAACTTGTCATATCTAGAATCGTAGCAATGGAAAGGGATATAAAGGGTGAGTTTCGCGGCTATGTTCTATACCGAGACATTAAATATTCCCTATATTGGAGTCTGGGTCTGTTGGAAATTCGTATGTATGCCAGTTGCGCATGCCAATTACAAAACGAAATGGGTGTTTCGTTAGTATTAGCTACGGAGGTCTTTTGTAAGCTTGTCGACCGCCACCCGGCTGCTTGGAAAATCAGGACCTGTGTGCCGGCTGATAGGCGACTTGAGAATACGGCTCGATATTGGCTAGCGAATGACCTAACGTACGAATCCAGTGCCGTTGCGTCATGGTCCATTGTTGAAATGACCTGTGGGATACTGGCATTTACAATCCTAATACTTTCCAAGGCTGTAGGAGGTTTAGTAAAGCCAAGAGGCTTTTACTATGGGCGTATACTATATGGATTAGTAGGGTTAGAACTGTTGGCGGGTGTAAAGACTACACATTGCGGTTCTCCATGTTTTGAGCATAGGAACTATCTTTAGGTCGGTGCTTGACCGAATGAGCCAGATGCGAGTTTACTACTATGTATGTAGAGAGGCCCTCGTTCTTCCTGGATATTAATGACACCACTATAGTATTATTATTCGCTTGTATAATTGATTTAGGTGCTTTTCGAAGGGGCCTGCCTCAAGTACTTGTGCTCCGTATGATTTGATTATAAAGTCTCGGCGCTATGCTCGGCGATCCGTGTCTCTTTCGACTGATTTCGGGGGTTGGTGGTGATGTGCACAACCTGGGAAGCTAGCTAATACCGTAGCTCCGATCACACTCGGAGGAAAGGCTTCGGGCTCGGTGTAAAGGTAGGTTTCGCTAATACCGATTTTCTGAGTAGCGTGGGATTCGCCCACTTCCCATTCGGCTCGCCTCGAAGGAAAAGCATGGCGGTCGTGTGAACTCGTAGATCTACTACTATATACATTAATCTAATTTGTCAAACTTGATGCCCCTTCCTTGCACACTATTGTTGTAGTGTATTGAGACGGTGCTTATACTGTGACATTTTATGGACATCTTGCTCCAGGTCGTTGCGCCTTTAGCACCTTTGACTCATACACTACTCTAGAGTTAGTGTAGATATTACTGCCCTTAGAGTGCCTATCTTTTGGCGACGTGTCCCTTTCCGTTTCAATACTATGTAGTGGAATGCACTACACATCTGTAGGAGCGTGGTGTTTCTGGGCTAGGCACACACGCTGGCTGCATGAAGTGAGTGAGCGGATAAGATTGGCATGATTTCAGGAAAACCCAGGACTAATAAGATAACTGTTGGTTTTATGTGTACGCCACTTGGACGAAAATAGTAGTGTATACACTACCTAGCTACCCACAATATGAAGGTAGAGCGCACTGTTCGTTTTTCAAGCGTTGAGCCAGGCAGTCTTGACGGCAAAGCTGTCTTTGCGATTGATAATCTGTGATGATTGTAGATCATACACTATACTCGTAGACCACCTAATGGATCACCCCCCACTAGTGGATCAGTATTACCACCAAAACCTACCAACTTTAGCAGCTTATAGTAAATCGAATAAAATAGGAAGAAATAAGCAACCTAAAAAATAAAAGAGCAATAGTTATATATAAATACTATATAAAAAATACTAAGGTTTTATATTTATTTTTAAGGTTAAAAATTAAGTTATAATAATTTAATATATAAAATATTAGTAATTTTATTAAGATTTTAAAAAAAGATTAAAAATTAATAAAATAATATATAAAGCTAAAATTAAAATATAATATAAAAAAATTAAAAAATTAAATATATATATTTAAATATTTTTTTTAAATATTTTTTAAAATAAATTATTTTATTAATAACTTTTACCATTATAATTATTATAATATAAAAATTTAATTAAATATATATATTTAATTTTTTAAATTTTTTTAAAATGTTAATAAAATTATTAATATTTTTATTATAAAATATTATAATTTTATTTTTTATTTTTAACTTTTTATAAAATAAATATAAGACTTTAGTAAAATTTTCTATATAATATTTATATATATTGCTTTTTTATTTTTTAGGTTGCTTATTTTTTCCTATTTTATTCGATTTACTATAAGCTGCTAAAGTTGGTAGGTTTTGGTGGTAATACTGATCCACTAGTGGGGGGTGATCCATTAGGTGGTCTACGAGTCTACATAGTACATAGTACATGTAAAAGAGGGCCAGATTCGGCGGATTGTTCACAAGCCCGCACCCATAAATACAGTATGCCAACTACGAATTACCTATACATATACGGAGTATGTGGTCTATCCATTAACCTTTGGTAGTAAGTACATGACACTCCATCGCCATCCCCCATCCCCCCATCCCCCCATCCCCAACCCTCCCAAAGCATAGATTTTCGATCCCGACAGAGTGGACTGGGATTTGGCCTCCGGGTTTACCCATCGGCGGGACGCTACCGTTGGACAGCTTGACACGAGGTCAGAACTGGTCAAATCAGACTGGCCAAGAGGCATTCGCCTCCACAATATTTTTCATGGTTGTCTTCCGGTTTGTTCTCGAGCATCTCACCAAGCATCTCACCGACTAACCTAGAATGGGTTAGTTAGTGGCAGTGGATAACATCTACAAAGCACTATGTACATTACGGCCAAGAAGTACCAGTATGGCCAGGAGGTACGGCTGTGGTATGAAACCTAACCTAAATAATGAATGCCCTTATAGAATGTCCTCATAGTAGTCAAGTGTAGAATGCTACTATACAACCTAAACGTACACAGACTCGTACACTACATGGCACTCACTGTACAGTAATAATGTACTAGTACTGTAGTACTGTAGTATACCACCGTAGTGTAGGGGTATGAATCCGAAGCTGCCGGGCGGGCGGGCTCTTGACGGGTCCGCCTTGGGTCTGGAGTGTTGGAGGTCTTGGAGTCTTGGCCGACCAGTCACAGTCATTCGGACCCGTTACCGACGGGATTACGACGGAGCTGATGAACGATTTCGTGTCAGTAGTGTACACTAGGTTTCTATGCCTAGCGCGAGGATGAGATCTATCGCATTACCGTACTTTGTTAGCATGTAGGTATATAGTATATACACTAGAAAATCAGAGATGAAGACGCCTTTAGATGATGACCTAAGTTATTAGCCGTCTGCTGCTAACCTCGGGAATGTACTGCAATTTATGTTGAATGCCGCAGCGTTGAGAAACATCGAGGGTGTTTTGTATGTTTTGTATAGTTCTTTGGTATGGTTAGTACTGATGCCATTATCCCTATTCCCCATGACCATTGTAAATGGCATGAATAAGCACTAGATGCTACCTACCTAGGTATGGAAACTTGTTTCTTGTTGTCGCTCTGATATGCAAGTCAGATAGATATCCCTCTTTACCCCAATGAAATCTGTCGTAGATATGTGGTGTAGAGCATAATAGAGCATCATGGGTGATGTCTTTGCTGTTGCCTGAGTCACACTTGGTGTTACAATAGCGATATACCTACAGTAGGTGGTGCTGTACCACTGTACCTCTTCTAGGCAGGGATCTATGTGTACTAAGCATACTTATAGGTACCGGATGAGCCCGGAGCTGGGTCGGCTCTAGAAGTACGTGGAAGCGGACCACTGAGATCAAGCACCCATAGAGCACTCTTGCTTACCTATATATAAGTGTACGATGGTGATCACGCTAGTCCCCTTTGGGTAAAAGACGACCCCCCCCCCCCCAAAAAAAAAAAAAAAAAAACTCTACCACTTATAGGAGACCTATGATTGATCGAGCCGGATGACCAAACACCAAGAGCCCACTTACTTCGTTATTATACCCTCGACGATTCCCTCGCATCCAACCATACTATTTCCTCTCTTCTGTGTCTTTCATACTATCTCGTCTAGTCCAACCTTTCGAGGCATTCACACATTCCTAACGCGCGTTTATTTGACGGCTACTCTGCTGTCAAATGAACCTGCAACGACCTCCGTTACCCTTCCTCCATGTAAGTTCTTCCTATTGTTGGTTCTTGTTGTGCAAAAATATTGGACATGGGTGCTAAACCTGGATTGCCTCTCGCCATCTAGTCCCCCTCCCCTCCTGGTGTCCTCTAAATGCCAACCATCTACTCCTCCCTCTACACGAACTTTATCCGCCAAGGATTTGCGAAATCTTTCACTCACGGCTACGCACAATCCGTCGTAGCCGCGACCCACCCGCATGTTCTAAACACTCA
Organism: Xylaria sp. Z50; assembly: GCA_037356035.1. Taxonomy (NCBI): domain Eukaryota; kingdom Fungi; phylum Ascomycota; class Sordariomycetes; order Xylariales; family Xylariaceae; genus Xylaria; species Xylaria sp. Z50. The sequence continues at coordinate 8,863 of JBAWJU010000124.1, forward strand.
GAACCGTCCTTCCTTTGCTCGGCGTGCCAGTCAGCGGGTTGGGCGCCTCTCTACTACCCTCCAGCTCCAGAACGCTTTCCACACCGCCAATTCGAATGTTCATAATGACCATCGCCTGGAGCGGCGTGGCAGCCATGGGAACCTAGACGCCTATTTCGAGGCCTTGAAGAAGAAGGAGGATGCCGGCGATGTGGAACGAGAATGGATTCAGTTCCAATTCCCCAAGCCTATCGAGTGGAAGCCAGACGCCGAGTCTATACTCGAGGGTCCGGAGCCTGGCTTGCGGACCCCCGGTACCGGAGCCCCTGATAGCGCTTATTTAGGACACGGTGCCCAGGATCCCCCCGTGCCTGTGGACGTGGAAGAGGCTTTGGCTCACATAGATGCCGCCATTGAGAAGGAGATAGAAGTCCGCGAGCTGCGCGACGCCCTGGAAGAAAGTAGTGCCAATCCTTTACGAGTGCCGTCACCCTCTGTTACGAGCCTAGTTCAGTCGCGGGCCTTGACGCCTTCTATCGAGAGAAGTTCGACACCGGCAAGTGTCGCTCGTAGTGCCACCCCACCCGTCGGCTCCCAGTCGCAGAGCTATGCGGACCATCTCGCTAAACTCAGTGAAGATGGTCGGTATACCGAGATCCCTGCCGTCTTCGAGGCCATGCTCGTCGCTGACATCAAGCCTATTGCGACCGCCTATAATGCTTTGCTGGTGGCTGCAATCGAGATCCCTACTGAGAAGAATGAGGTTATCTCCAAGGTGCTGGATGTCTATGCTGATATGTTGCGGCGCAGCGTCGTCCCTGATGCCGACACTTACAACATCTTGGTCGGATTGTTGGCTGCTCGGTGTCTTGAGGTGAACGGCCTGAAGAAGTCCCTAGATGAGAAGCGACTGCGATTTGGTGGAATGGACGAGCCTGGCAAATTTATGTTCGCCTCGAATGAGCTGGAACATGCTATTCTATCCGAAGATGACCGACTTGACTTGGCTCTGAAACTATTCGATGCGTCAGTGACGACTCATAGAGCTAACTATTCATCGGAAACCTACCACCAGCTTATCTCGGCATGCGCGCAGGCTGGCCGCGTGGGAGAGATGCTACAGTTGTTTGAACATATGGAGATGACTGGCACTGTGCCGTTCGCCGCCACATTCCCGTCCATGATCACAGCATTTGCTAACGCCGGGGACTTGGCAAGCGCAGTTGAGTGCTACAATGAGTACAAGGAGCTTGCTGTGGCTCACGACAGTGGTAAGTATACTCTTAATGACCGGCTTGACGCTCAGGTTTATGCCTCTGTTATCAATGCCTATGTGATCAACGACAGAATTGAAGGAGCGATGAAATTTTATGAGAAACTGGTGGTCTGCTACGGTGTTCGTCTCAACGAGATTTACGACGGTGCTGTTAGCGGAGGGTTTGTTAAGGGTTTGATATCGAGGGGTATTTACCAAGAGGCTTTGCAATGGGCTAAGAGCATCGAGGATGAGAGCCGTTTCCAAGTCATGTCTGACATTGTTGCTTCAGCCGCTGATGCCGGCGATCGATCGACCGCTGTCGCAGCCTTCTCCAAAATTCCCATAACATACGAACAGATTGCTACTCCGGCGATGGCTCTATTGGCTCTGTGCGTTCGTGAAGGGGATATTTTGGGTGCATCAACATACTGGCAAATCCTTAGCAACCCGAATCTTGAAGTGACTTCCACTTTTATTGAGCCAGCAGCCATGTATGCAATCGCCATGGTCGGCTCAGGTCAAGTGGCGGAAGGCTTGACGGAGTCAGAGCTCATGTTCCACCGAATTCGGAATGCAAACGGAGACAGCAGCCAGATGGCCCAGCTTGCTGGGGAAGTTGAAGAAGCTGTTGATTTTATCTCAAGTTACATGTCTAGCCGTGGAATCGCTGACCCTCGCGTGGTATCCCCAGTGGTTGATTTTGTTTCTCGATCTCACTTTGCTGCCTCGCCACACCCGTCAACTAGTATCTCCCCGAGCCTTGAAGACAATTTTGATCCCTATGCCTACACCACCGACTTTAAAGGATCATCGATTATCTCGGATGAGTTAGAGGGCGCACATGGGCGCAAGGGCCCTCGGCTACAAGAGGCTCTAGGCCGCTTTCGCAATATGCGGCGGGCTGGTCGTCATCCCAGATATATAACTTATTCCAAGTTAATATCCGCGGCTGCACGTGAGGGAAAGATGAATCTTTGCCATGATATTCTATCTATGGCGCGATCTGACGTACCTCTTCTCCCCCAATACCCTGTCGTTCGATACGGTTGGTCGTCGATCCTCGATGCTATGGTAGGTGCTTGTCTCACTCTCGGCGATCGCGCATTGGCCGAGCAGTACCATATGGAACTTTTAAACATGGGTGCTGCACCGTCAGCTAACACTTTCGGCCTCTACATTACCACCCTGAAAGAGGCAACGAAGACTTTCGATGAAGCCTCTGAAGCCATCAAGATCTTTCTTCGAGCCAAGGCAGAGGGTGTTGAACCATCCTCTTTCCTGTACAATGCTCTTATTGGTAAACTCGGCAAGGCTCGCCGCATTGACGACTGCCTGTTTTACTTTGCTGAGATGCGCGCTCTTGGTATCAAGCCCACCAGCGTTACATATGGAACCATTGTGAACGCATTGTGCCGCGTTAGCGATGAAAAGTTTGCTGAAGAGCTATTTGACGAAATGGAGGCTATGCCCAACTACAAGGCTCGACCTGCTCCGTATAATAGCATGATGCAGTTCTTCCTCACTACGAAGCGTGATAAATCCAAGGTCCTTTCTTACTACGAGCGTATGAAATCGAAGGGTATCGCTCCGACAGCCCATACTTTTAAGCTCCTCGTAGATACCCATGCCACTCTAGAGCCCGTCAATATGACCGCTGCCGAAGCTGTACTTGACATGATCCGATCATCCGGCCAACGCCCGGAGCCCGTACACTACGCCTCCCTTATCCATGCCAGGGGTTGCGTGCTTCATGATATGGAGGGCGCACGAAAAGTTTTCAATTCGGTGATGAGCGACTCTAGCATCCCGGTCAATGCTTGTCTTTTCCAGGCTTTGTTTGAGGCCATGGTTGCTAACCACTCTGTTGCTGATACCGAACCGGTACTTGCCCAAATGAAGCAACGTCGCGTTGAGCTTACACCCTACATCGCCAACACTCTGATCCACGGCTGGGCTAGCGAAAAGAACATTGGCAAGGCGGCGACAATTTACAACAATGTTAGCTTTGACAAGCGTGAACCCAGCACATATGAAGCCATGACGCGCGCCTACCTTGCCGTGGAGGAGCGTGACCAAGCGCAATCTATCGTAGGTGAAATGCTCTCTAGGGGATATCCTAGTGCAGTTGTCAACAAAATTCTGGAACTTCTCGGGGGAGGTAATTCATGAGCTCTCGGCCATCTGTTACCATTGATATTTCCCCTCTGTCTTTAGTCTATTTCCTTTGTCCTTGCTTCAAATGCGATACCCCGTGCGTTGAGAATAATTAGCTTGGGATGGGTGCTTGGGATCAATGAAAGCGGAAGGCGGCTCGTCAGATAATCTGGTCTATTTTATACCTTGGCTCCGGGCGGTGTTGTCCCTCGGAAGTAAGGCCGGCGTTACGGGGGTTAGCGGATCTGAAAAGACCTGGGATGGGTTCGGACCTGGGTATCAGCGAGGGAAGAGCATCGGCCGGCGTGCTGGTTCATAGACACATCTCCACTTTGCATATATAAAAAGAAGGACACTCTCGATGCATTTTCGGGAAGAGCGGGCCGGGAAGATGAGGCATTGGAAACGAGACAAAAAGGCTGGCTCGGTTGGTGCCCACAGTTGAAGGGATGGACAGGTTTCCCTACCTTGACTGCAAAAACCAAACACCAACAATAAAAACAAATCGTTTGCCTGCGTCATATCAACATTGGTGGTCTTATTAACCGGTAGAATAGTATATATAATCCTTACAATATACTCTGCAAGGGATTTAACTGTGTAATTGACACATCTTGTGCTATACCATTTTGCCCTCTTTAATAATAGCATTAGTACTAACCATACCAAAGAACTATATAAAACATACAAAATACCCTCGATGTTTCCCAACGCTGCGGCATTTAATATAAATTGCAGTGCATTCCCGAGGTTAGCAGTAGACGGCTGATAACTCAGGTTATTATCTAAAGGCGTCTCTATCTCTGATTTTCTAGTGTACATACTATATACCTATATGCTAATGAAGTACGGTAATGCGATAGAATATATATTATGCCGTTAATGGCAAGGAAATCAGGAAACTTATTTCCATGTTTATACTTTGCAAGCAAATTGTTTCGGGGCTATACCATACCTGGTGGAAATCAGAACAATCTCAAGGATGAGGGTAAGCTAGAATATGCATTTATCCGATCCCATCATTCTTGTCGAGTATACGGAGTACTCGCTACTGACCGCCAAAAAGTTTACTCACAGCAACAGGAATTCTGCCGCTCAATACAAAACTTCCCCTCCCACAAGCCCTCAGCCTCAAACATTCACGACAATGTCTGATAGCGGCCTACTTTTGAATTTCGATCTTACCGATCAACCGCTAAAACGCCAGGTCAAATTTACCGGTGGTCGCTGGAGGGACCGAGTAAGCGCTCAACGGAGTGCGAAGAGAAATGAGGATAGCCGATCCACGGGTCCCAACACCGCCCCGCTACCCACGAACCGACGGGATGGCAATCCCTCGCCCCCCGAAGACATCGGACATGACAGGCCCTTCAAGAGACAAAGGATACAAGGCGGCTCCCACCATGAGCGACCCGACGCCTCCTTGAGGTCTCTTTCTTATATGACTGGCAAACTACCACCGGGAAGCATTAATGCTGGACTAAAGGATCCCAACCAGGGCCACGCCAACAAACCCGGTGGCATAACCTCGAGATTGTTCACCTCAAATCCGACTCCAAAAACTATATTCGAACATCCTGTCGAGGATGTTGAGCCTGCGAAACCCTCTAATGCTCCTCTATCCGACGAGGCGGGGAACTTCCATGCTCTGGGACTGTCACGGCGCATTGCCCAGCACCTCTCTATGAAGCTCGAGATGAAGGCACCTACGTCCATACAAAAGAATACTATACCATTACTCGTCAATGAGGATAGTGATGCTTTCCTGCAAGCTCAGACCGGCTCTGGTAAAACCCTAGCCTACCTCTTGCCCATCGTTCAACGAATCATAGCCATGAGCCAGAATGAGGACGGGTCGAATGCTAGAGTTCAGATTCACCGCGATTCCGGTCTCTTTGCTATCATCCTAGCTCCCACACGAGAGCTATGTAAACAGATTGCGACCGTGCTTGAAAAGGTACTCCGCTGTGCGCCATGGATCGTCAGTACCACGGTAATCGGAGGTGAAAGCAAGAAATCAGAGAAAGCCCGGCTCCGGAAAGGCGTCAATATATTGGTTGCGACTCCTGGCCGGCTCGCTGATCACTTGGATAACACAAAGGTACTCGACGTCGGCACGGTTCGATGGCTTGTGCTGGACGAAGGTGACAGGCTGATGGAGATGGGATTCGAGGATGAGCTGAAGAGCATCGTTAGCAAGATACGTATGGAAGAGTTGAAAGGCTCCAGCAAGGATGGCGCCAATTTTAATAAGCTACCACAGCGACGAGTCACCATTCTTTGCTCCGCCACTATGAAAAGGAACGTGCAAAAATTAGGGGAAATTAGTCTACAAGATGCCGTCCACATTACTGGCACCACGTCCGAAAACGATGGTCAAATTACGGCCGAGATCGACGAGGCCGTATTTGCAGCGCCTACACAGCTCAAGCAAACTTACCTCATCGTTCCTGCGAAATTGCGACTAGTCTCGCTAGTTGCGCTCCTGAAATCATCTTTTGCTCGCAGGGGGTCTGTCATGAAAGCCATCGTTTTTATATCCTGCGCCGATTCGGTTGATTTCCATTTTGAACTCTTCCGAAATGCGAGCACGCAGCCCGCGTCGGAAGCATTATTGACGGATAATACCGTCGCCGATGCCGCTTATATAACGTCCCCAGCAAACCCGGCTATTACATTACTTAAGCTACACGGATCTCTACCACAACCCGTCCGTACGGCAACGCTCAACTCGTTCCGCACGTCGAATGAACCTTGTGTTCTTATTACTACTGATATTGCGTCGCGTGGTCTTGATGTCCCCGCCGTCGACGTCGTTATTGAATACGACGCAGCATTTAGCGTTGATGACCACACGCACCGCATCGGACGAACAGCTCGCGCAGGCCGGCCCGGAAAGGCAGTGCTCTTCATTCAGCCCGGCTGTGAGGAGGGATATATTGATCTTCTAAACTCGGCAGCATCCCCAGTTGCACCACAGTCGTACGAAACAACCCTCCAAAAGGGGTTCTTCACACCGATTACCTTACCGAACCCAACTAAAGAGACCGATCCTATCACGCTAATTTCGGAGAAGCAAACACCAAACTCGCGCGCTGAAGCGTTGCAGCTTCATATCGAACAGCGCCTCCTCGCTACGGAGAAAGAAGGTAGCCATAGCAAATTGTTAGACTCGGCTCGTCAAGCATTCCGCTCACATATCCGTGCCTATGCTACGCACGTGCGTGATGAGCGTAAATACTTTGATATTACTCAACTTCATCTAGGCCACACGGCCAAGAGTTTCGGTTTGAGAGAGGCGCCCGGAAGTATCGGGGGCGGGCCATCGAGGAGGATGTTCAAGGCGGGACAAGGCAAGGGAGAGAAACAGAGGGATGTGGGTCGAAATGAAGATGACAAGGCAGCTGGTAAGAGGGGGGCTAATGATGACGATATACCGGCTGTCGACGATGCTGCGGCGATTCGGATGCGCATGAAGATGAAGGAAGTGATGAATGTGGCCAGCGAATTCAATATCGGCTAAGTTGGAGCACATGGGTAGATTGTCGACTACCTCTAGACGACGATTCTCGTGGTTGAATGAATGACATTCCCCTTCCGCTTCTATCCGGCAGATGGACACAAATACCTAGTAATCAATAAATGAGCAGAGGTTAACTCGATACGTAAATGGGATGCCCTTCGACTTCAACATGATGCTGCATAACACTAAACAAGGTGTGTATTTTGATTAACCACAAATGTAACAAGCGCTTTCTATATTTGGCAGTAATAATTAATGCCTAGATAGATGTACATGGCGGACTGGATTAAAAGCCTTAGTGCATATGTTGTTTTGTAGATGAGATACCTAGGTAGGTAGCTTGCGTATTAATCTACGTCATTAGCATCATTTGAATGTTTAACAAGACGTAACTGTTTAATCGAATATAATATAATTTATGCATACCTACCATAGGTATTCAAGTACCTAAACTTGAAAAGAGTGAGTTATCGATTAGGTACCAGACTGCCTAACCCATCAATTCCCTACCCAAGGTGTGCAGAGGCAGACTGGAAGTCATTATTCGCACTCTACAATAAGCTACACACATTGAATGCTGCATTATAGGCTGCACTAACAGACAACGCCCTTTCTCCTACATGGTGTCGAATAGCGAATCACTGCGCATCCACATCCCACCACCGGCTGTTCCGTGGCACACAGCAGCACTGTCAATCGCCCATGCCCAAAGCTAATACCACCTTGCTGAGGCAGAAGGCGAAGCAGAAGACGAAGACGACGGCGGCAACAACAGCAACAGATACAACGCCGTCCTCGGCAGCACCGTCTGTCTAACTCATGCAGTCCTTCGACCAGGATGCGCCGACCGAACGCGTCTCAACGCCCCCTCCAATGGCGATCTCCGCCTTGAGGAACCCCAAGAACAAGGTCCGGCAATCCTTGGGCGATTCATTACCGCTTTCCCAACCCGAAATGACCCTGCCCTACCGACGATCACATCCTTCCGCCGCCTCGCTTTATGCCTCCACTTTCTCACCTCCGGGTTCTCGCTCACAATCACCCAGCGGTAGACCGCTATCAACCCGCACTACGAGTAGCTCTGTATTCGGCGTGAGCCCCAACAACGGCCTTGCCTTGGCTGCAGGTGCTGGTGATAGCCCCGGTGATCCCTTGAACCTCATTCTCCGGGCCTTTGTACCACACGTTGCCACCTACTGCTCCGAAGATACCGATCTTCTACTAAAGGAAAAGGGGTTTGATCGTGGACTGTGGGAGTTACTGCGGCCCTTTGGCGAGCGCATTCAGGGCAAAGTGATCATACGCGACAGCAATGGTTCTAGTCGGACCTACGAAGACTATTCATTACAATTCACCCGTTTCGGCGAGGGGATAGTCCATCCCGAACCAACTACGGCGGGCTTTAAGAACTCTCAGGTGTCAAGAGCCAATGGGGTATCTGAGAAGCCGAACGACCCAGTGAGGCTCTCGAGGACCGGAAACACCATCGCGGAGGTCGAGGCCGTGGTAAATAAGCACCTTAGCTACGCAGAAGAGTCGTTCTTTGGTGTGCCCCATAGCCCTCCGAGCCACGGATTTGGTATGGGTGCACCCTCTCCGTACTATGCCTTGTATCTTCGTAGGCTCCTTTCCACCCTGCCGTTGACACCCCATGAGACTTTCGCTCACCCCGTTGCCTGTGTGATGGCGATAAGTTCGCGGAACCAGACACCAATCGAGACATTGAGGCGTTTGTATACGGAGTCAAGCACGGGGGACAAACGACTACCGAACTGGGTCGATGGCGAATTTTTGAGATACTACGTCCTCGTCCATGACGAGGAAAGGGATGACATAACGAGATCCATGTCACTGTTTGATCAGATGAAGCGCAACCTTGGTCTTCACTGTCATCTACTTCGTATACGAGGCACCCGGAGCCTAGCCACTGATGACGACAGCATACCGCTCCCTAGATGCGAGTGGATGTCGGCCGCAGAAGAGTTGGCCGATCTCAGGAAGACTGAAGACCATGAGGGCTTTGAGGATCCCACGAAATACATATTCGAATCTGACGCAACAGCGATACGTACCTTCATTCGTGAGATGGTGATGCAATCCATTATACCTACGATGGAGCGTCATGTTTCGGTATGGAATGATCAAGTCGCTTCAAGACGAAGAGGGTTAGCCGGGCGGTTTGTTGGCCTGACCCGTCGCTGGGGATTCGGTAACAATTCGCGGCCCTCAGGGTCCGGTTCGAGTTCTGGGAGTAACTATGACTCTCTTGGCTTCTACCGATCGGACACACCCGAGGCCATCATGCGAAAATTAGCGGATTACGCGTTCATGCTCCGCGACTGGAAGTTGGCGTACTCAACATATGATATCCTGCGGGGCGACTTCAATAATGATAAAGCCTGGCGCTACCATGCTGCCACAAATGAGATGGCCGCCCTGAGCCTTCTCATTATGCCACAGAATCTCTCGTCTAAGATGCGAGCAGAAACAATCGATACTATGTTTGAGGCGGCCTACTATTCCTATCTCTCCCGATGTAACATTCCATACGGGGCATTACGATGTCTTGTTCTGGGGTTGGAACTCCTGAGGTTGCGAGGAGGCTCGAGCATCGACGATGCTGCTAGATGGGGCACACGTCTTCTTGAGAGCAAAATGCTGGGCCCGGTCGGTGACGCCCTGATCAAGGAGCGCCTAGCGGTATGTTACGCATCCAAAGACGGTATCGGTACGCAAGGGTGGGGGAGCAGGCGGCGCAAGTCAGCCTTGTGGAATGCTCTCGGGGCCCATACCTGGCTAGCGCAGTCGAAATTCATACAGTCGCAGCGATGTCTCAACGAGGCGCGGAGGATGTATTCGGACTTACCGACAGGTCACAGTATCGATAAGTTCTGCCATGCGAGCGCGTTCATGCTGAATATAGGCCAGGAGCTGAATGAGAACATGGGAGGTGCCGATAAAGAGGAGGACGAAACGTCCGGCGAGGAAAGTGAGATGGTAGACGAGGAGAGTGAGGCGTTAGGCGGCAGGCGCCGGAGAGCTAGTTCCCTTGGGTTTCCTGCCGGTGCGGGTACGGCAAATCTTGAGAGTGCGCCTTTACGGTCACAGATGAGCGATGGTGAAGTAAAAGAAGAAGAAGAAGAAGACGATGATGATGATGACGACGACGGTGATGAAGGGGGAGAAGAAGAGAGCGATGAAGAATCAGAGGAGGAGGAGGAGGAGGAGGAGGAGGAGGAAGAGGGCAGCCTAGAACGGGGTCAGGAACGAAGACGAGGACAAAATCCAGGCGACGCGAAAGATGATTTTGGTTAAATTTGTCCATAGAACTCGACCTGTAAATTAATATATTAATATCTATAAATACACTAGATCATGATGCCGGGGAAAGCGTGCGAGCACTAGGCCTTTAGATTTGATGTTGAATAGATGAATCCTTTGTAATCTCGCGATTCACACTACGTAATTTTACGTAGACTCTACAGTAGCTTTTATAAGAATTGTGAGTAGAGTTCATCTCACCACTGAGTTATTGTACCTTATCATTTGTTGAGTATATATATTGTTAGTGTCATAACCTTTATTGTTGGTTAGATTCTCTATGATAAGTCGAGCTATCGTTAAATACGCCAGAAAATCGAGAGCCGGCAGAACAGCAGATTACTTTTCGTGATTTTACGGCAAACAGATGGCGTAGGAGTTTGGGAATGAAATGCACCTGGTGATTATACTATCCAGATGTGTAGCAGTCTCCTACGGTTAATTTATAGTAGACGTTTGTCTTCTATAAAAAGTGGTGAATCTGTAGCTGAAACGATACCTAGTAGAATGGCTCACGGTGTTGCTGTAGATAAAATGCCTAATGGAATGACGTTGGGGGGGGGGGGGGGATTGGTGACCATGTGGCTGGTTCTCTCTCCGGCTCTGCCCTCATATTGTATTTCACGTCGGCCTTGCATAAGGACCTGCTTCCTTATTGCTGCGTTGCGTGTGAAGTAGGAAGCGGTTCCACGACTTCATAGTTGGTTACATAGTAGATAGTAGATACTACCGTATTAACTCACCAAACTCGTACCCAACGCCGTTAAAATATTAGCTTAGCATAAGAAGCACTAATCAAATAAATTTAACTTTATTTAAATAAACCTTATAATATAAGCTTACTAAAATTATATAAAAATTTCTTATTAGCTTTATAATATTGCTATAAAAAATTTACTTTTTATTATAATATTAAAATAACTTTTTAAAAAGCTTATAATTTATTTAAAATAGCTTTTTAATAACTTAATTATAACTATATATATTATATTACTTAAAATAGTTTATTAATATATTTTACGATATTTATTTTATAATAACGTATATTATAAACAGATTAACATTATAAGCGGATTAACACTTAGCTTAGCGGTACCTTTTTAAGGTAATTTTTATAAGAAATATTTCCTTTATTTTAAATAACTTTGTAAATTTTAGTTGTATAAAAAAAAGGTAAGCATTTTTAAAAGCCTTATTAAATTATAAATCTAAATCTATTTTTATTTGTTTTATAGCTATTTTATTTAAACGTATACTTCGAAATTTAGTAAAATATGCTAATTTATCTTAACGTAATGCTAACATTTTTAATGTCACGATTAGCGTCCGTAATAAAGGCAAGGCTCCTAATTAGGGTTCTAAATATATATTAATCTTAAGGTGAAAAAGAAAGGAAAACTCTACAAGCTATCAGTGACGGTGGTGTGGCTGTGCTGGCAGCACAGCCCCACAACCACACCATCAGCCACAGCACACACACATAGGTGTGTGTGCCCCACACACTTGTTCCTTCCTTCCCCTTTTCCTTCCTCATACGTAGATTCCATACGAATAGAGTATTCTATCGCGAAGTCCCACCTTCCGTGATTACCTAACCGTGACACTATCTACAGGAAATGTGGGATATATAATAGTGTGTATGTAACGGCTAGTAGGTTTGTCAGCTAGGTGTCTAGGTGTCTAGGTGATCTAAGGTGATGTAGGTAATATAGGGACCAGCCGCAACTTTTAACTTATTTAAAGATGCATACTTAAATAAAACTGTTATAAAATTAAAAAAAAATAGACTTAAATTTGTTATATAATTACAAATTTAATAGTGTGATTTTTATATTTATATAAGTAGTTTTCGATTTCTTATAAATTTTTAAGATAAAAGTTATGTGTAATATATAAACGCCGTATAAGCATTTTTTATATAGGTTTTTAAAGTGTTAATTTATTTATTATGTTAATCCGCTTATAATATACGTTAGCTAATAAATTATTTATAAATAATATATAATTTAATTAATTTTATATTTATAATAAATATAGTTAACTTTTTTAATTAAGCTATGTTTATAAAATCTACTTTATTTTTATTTAATATTTTAATATAATAATAATATAATATTACTTTTTAATAAATTATAATAATTAATATAAAAATATTATAAATATTTTATATAATTTAAATTTATAATAATATATTATTAAAAAGTTTTTAATATATTTATAAGTTTAATATAAGGCTTATTATATTAGTTAAATAGTTATTATATTACTATTTTAGGTTATTAAAACTATAGTAAAAAAATGCTGTTTAAAAAAATAACGTTTAAAAAAATAACGTTTAAAAAAATAACGTTTAAAAAAATAATATTAACAAGGATACTATTTAAAAAATACTATTTAAAAGATACTATTTAAAAAACAGTATTTAAAAAGATGTTGTTTTAAGCTTAAGCTTAACATTTACCCCTTTTAAAATAAAATAACGTTTTTATTATTTTTGCTTTATTAAAATATTAAGCATAAAAAAAAAAGATATTGTTTATACTACTTTAAAAAATATTTTAAGTAGTAATATTTTAGCAACTAAAAAAATAATATTTAATATAAAAATTAGCTAAAAATGTTAACTAGATAAAAATAAGTAAATAAATAATAATAGTTAGATAATATTTATATTATTTTAAAAAAAACTATATTTTTATTAGCAATGTTTTAAAAACTTAAAAAATGACGTTTAAAAAACGGTTAAAAAAAAAAAAAGCTAAGTTACAAATATTAATTACAAAATATAAGGAAAAAGAAAAACAGAAAACTAAGCAATATAAAAAAAACAAAAAGCTAAATAACATAAAAAAACAAAAAATGAATAAATAACGTTTTAAAAACATAAATATAAAGCGCTATTTATATTAAATAAAGTTATTTATAAAATAAAAAAACAATATAATTTTATATATTTTTAAGTATATATGTTTTTAATAAATATAAAAATATAAAACGTATAATATAAGCGGATTAACATTATAAACAGATTAACACTTTTATAAGCTATATAAAAAAAGGCCGTATATATTATATAATATTTAAATAACTTTATTAATTTTAACGCTATATATTAATAAATAATACTTTTAAAATTATAATAAAATAAAAGATTTAAAAGTATTTTTTATTATTTATAGCATTTTTTTTTGCTAAAATACTGCTAAATATGTTAAAAATGCTAAATAATTTTAGTATATTTTCTATATTTAGCAATATCTTTATAAAAAAAATGCTATAAAAATATAAAAAGTATTTTTAAATTTTTTATTTTATTATAGTTTAAAAAGTACTAATTATTAGTTTATAACACTAAAACCTATAAAGCTATTTAAAAGTAGAGTAAATATTACCTTATAAAAAATTAGCTTTTAGGGTACGCTAAGCTAAAGTGTTAATCTGCTTATAATGTTAATCCGCTTATGTTTTATATAACATTATTTTAGTTTTTTTTTTTTAGTTATATATACTTATACTTTTTTAAAATTAGTAAATTTTATAAGCTTAAGCTTATATTGCTATTATTATTTAATAAGTTAATTATTAAATTAATTAATAATTTTTACTTATATAATAATATATTAAATAATAATATATTAATTAATAATATATTAATTAATAATATATTAAATAATAATAGTTTTATTATAACATTTAAAAAATATAAAAAGCATTTTTTAATATTAAAACTATTAAATTTAAACTAATTTATTTTACTTAATAATATATAACTATATTATTATTTAATATTATTAAATTAATAATATTTTTATGTTATAATATTTAGTATATATTTATTTAATGTTAATTTAATATATTTAGCTACCGTTTTTTTAACACTTTATATAATTAAGTTATTTAACTTTAGTTTATTTAATTTTATTTTATAAATATTTTATAACTTTTTAAATTAATTTTATTAAAATAACATAAAAACGTTATTTATATTAAGTATATATATATATTATATTATTATTATTTTTAAATTATAATATATAATATTTATTATATTTTATAATACTTTTTTAATTAAAATAATAATATTTTTAAATTTTATTTTTAGCTTAACTTTATAAATATTATTATTTTTAACAACTTTATTTTTATTTAAACTTAATAACTTAAAAAAATAATATTAAAATTAAATTATAGCTAATTTTTAACACTTATAAATAATAATATTTTTATATTAATATTAATAATAATAAAAAATACTAAATTTGTTTTTATTAATTAAAATTTAATATTATTTAATAAAGTATTATAATTATATTTAATATTATTATAAATATATAAACTTTTAAATTATTTTTTAATAAATAAAATAATATATTTTTTTTAATAAAATAAAATTTATTAATTTTTATAAGTTAGTAATATATTTTAAATATTATAATATAAAATTATAAAAATTTACTTTTAATAGTTATTAATTAAAATATATAATAGCTAAAGCTTTAATTACTTTTTATATATTAAGTTTTTATTTAGCTAAATAATTATTTAAAATAATAAAAAAATAATATAATAGCGTTTTTATTTTAATAATAAAGCTTACGTTTTAAATTTTAATAAGTTTGTTTTTTTTATAAATTTTTTTTTTTTGTTATAAAAACCTTTTTATCCCTTTTATGCTTAAATTGCTAATACAAGTGGCTAAGGGGGCCATGGCTACTAATGGCCATGGCCACCAGTTTAGCCACATGGACCCTAGCCACATGGACCCTACAGACCCTACAAATGTTGGATTAATGCCATGAGCCTAGGGATCGGTTATAGAGGGATCGCTTACATAACCACTTATAGTGTGGGGGGTGACGAATAGGTGACGCAATGGATAACGTATAGTGGCTGGTATAATGGCTGAACTAGCCTATATAAGGGGAAACTATCCACCAAATGCCTCATAAATACAGACGCCCTGAATACACTATACACTAAGCCTTATACCTACTAGTGACAAGATCGCTTAGGCACTACGTGCCACCTAACTAGCCAAAATCTAACAACAGACCCATATAGTGTAGCCCACATAGGTAGGGAATTCTAGCTGCGCTAAAATTCCACACTTTTTTTCTAATACATGCACTATATTTTACTTTTAAACTAAACCCCTCTGCAGTCTATGTCACTAGCTTAATAAGCTTAATTTTATTACCATATAAAATAAAAAAATTAATTTATTTAAGCTAATTATTAATTTAAATTAAGCTTTTTAACATATATTTTATTTTGCTTAAGCTATTATATTTAAAAATAATTATAGTAAAGCTATAATAAATAGCTTTTTAACTTAATAAAAAATTGCTTTAAGCTTATAACTAAAAGCTATTATAATTAACAGCTTTTTTTTTATAAAACCTTTTTTTATAAAAGCTTTTTTTATATAGCTTATTAAAAAAAATAATTTATTAATAGCTTTTTACTTTTATAAGTGTTTAAAAAATAAGCTTTTTATTAATTTTAATAAAAATTTTAATAAAAAGTAAAAATAACAATTTTTTTATTAATAAAAAAAGTATTTGCTAAAATTATTATATGTTAAGCTTAGGCTTAAAATAACGTTTTTTCGGATGTTATTGCTTAAATAATATCTTTTAAATAATATTTTTATTAACGTTATCCTTTTAAACATTATTTTTTTAAACGTTATTTTTTTTAACAGCGTTTTATAAGTTATTTACTATAGCTTTAAAAACTTAAAATAATAATTTTATAATAACTATTTAATTAATATATAATAAGCTTTATATTTAATAGCTAGCAAGCTATTAGTTTTTTTATTTTATAATTATAACAATCTATTTTTATTAACAGGTTATATTATTAAACTTATCTGCTTTACCTATTATAAAATAAAATGATATCTTGCCTAATTATACCTTTTACCTTAGTTAACTTTTTAGTTAAGCTAACTTTTAAATTTTTTTTATAAACTTAATTTTTTTTAGCCTTTTAAATCTTACTTAGTTTTTACTATTATTTTAGCCTTTGTTTATTTAAACTATATTTTTTAATTTATTACTTTTTTTATTATTAGCTTATTTTACTTATTATAAAGCTTAAACGTTATTATAAACTATTTAATAATATATAAATTTTTTAATAATTATATAGTTATAATTTTGCTAGTTTTTTTATTATATAGTTTAAATTATATAGTTTGCTTTAAATTAAAGTTTTATAATATTATAAAATATTTATACTAAAACCTGTTTTAATTATACTAAATTAGTTTTTTTTTTTTAAGTGTTATATAATTTAACTTTTTTTTATTTTTTTAACAAATATTATTTTTTTAGTTAAACGTTATTTTTATTAGTTTTTTATTTTAGCTAGATAACGTATACTATAAGCGGATTAACATTATAAGCGGATTAACACTTTTATAAGCCATATAAAAAAAGTTTGTACATATTATATAATATTTAAATAACTCCGCGAATATTAGTGCTATAAACTAATAAATAATACCTTTGGAATTGTAATAAAATAAAAAATTTAAAAGTGCTTTTTATAATTTTATAGCACTTTTTTCTGCTGAAATATTCCTAAATACGCTAAAAATGCTAAGAAAATTTAGCGTATTTACTATATTTGGCAATATTTTTACAGAAAAAGATGCTATAAAAATATAAAAAACACCTTTAAATTCTTTATTTTATTACGATTTCAAAGGTACTATTTATTAGTCTGTAGCACTAATATTTGCGGAGTTATTCAAAGTAGGGGAAGTATTTCCTATAGAAATTACCCTGGAGGGTACCGCCAAGCCAAGTGTCAATCCGCTTGTGGTATCAATCTGTTAGATTTTAGCTAGTTAGCACTTAGTGCCTAAGCGATCTTGTCACTAGTAGGTATAAGGCTTAGTGTATGCAGGGCTTCTAGTGTTCTATCTTGTTGTTTAGGTTAAGTATATTTATAAGGCATTTAGTGGATAATTTCCCTTTATATAAGCTAGTTTAGCCATTATATTAGCCATTATACCAGCTATTATATTAGTTACTATATGTTATTTATTATATTATTTATTTGTTACTTTTACACTATAAATAGTTATATAAGCAATTTTTTAATAACTAATTTATAAGCTTATAGCATTAATTTAATATACTTTTTTAAAAAAAGCTATTTATAATAGCGTTTTTTATACTATAAGCCATAATAAAACTTAAAAATTAAAAATATATAAATAATAAATAAAAAAATTATATAAATAATAAAAAAAGCAAAATAATATATAAGTATAATATAATTATATTATAAGTTTTTTTTAGTTATTTTAACTAACTATATATATAAGCCTAAAAGTTTTATTTTATTAATATAAATTGCTTTTAATAATCTTTTTATCTTTTTTTAAAAAGCTTATTTTTTTTTTAAAGCAGTTAATATAAGTATAGTTAAGCTTATAAAATTATTTTTATTTTAAATTACAGGTTAAAAAAAGCTTAAAAAGCTTTTTCTTTTTTATAATTTTTGCTATACTATATAATAAGCTTTTATAAAAGCTTTTTTTTTATACGCGTTTTTATAGTTTTTTTAGCAAAGCCTATATTAAATTTTATAGCAGTAATTAGTTATAAAAATAGGTAAGCTTATAAATAGCTTATAGTAAGCTTAAAAGCTTTTCCTTTTATTTATAAAGCTTTTATAAAATTTAATAGCTATAGTTAAGTATATTAATATATATAAAGTAATAAACTATATATAAATCTAGTTAGCATAAAAAAAAAAGCTTGCTATTTTTTTAAAATAGCTAAACTATTAAATAATTAAAGCGCTACCTTTTTAAATAGTTAAGGCGCTACTTTTTTAAAGTAATTATTATTTATAACAATTTTAGCAAGCGCTTTTTTTATTAATAAAAAAATTGTTATTTTTACTTTTTATTAAAATTTTCTTTTTACTTTTTATTAAAATTTTTATTAAAATTAATAAAAAGCTTATTTTTTAAATACTTATAAAAGTAAAAAGCTATTAATAAGTTGTTTTTTTTAATAAGCTTTATAAAAAAAGCTTTTATAAAAAAAGGTTTTATAAAAAAAAAGCTGCTAATTATAACAGCTTTTAATTATAAGCTTATAACATTTTTTTAATAAGTTAAAAAGCTGTTTATTATAGCTTTACTATAATTATTTTTAAATATAATAGCTTAAGTAAAATAAAGCATATATTAAAAAGCTTAGTTTAAGTTAATAATTAGCTTAAATAAATTTATTTTTTTATTTTATATAGTAATAAAATTAAGCTTATTAAGCTAATTTTTAGTTTAATTAGCTAAGTTTAATAACTTACTTTTTATTATAATATTAATAAATATTTAATAATTTATAATATATTTAAATTTAAAAACTAATTATAAAACTATACTAAGCTTTTTTAAATTTATATATTATTAATTAATTAAATTAATAGCTTTTATATAAATTAATTAATAGTTAATTTTAAAAAGCTTATAAAAATAAATTTGCATTATTAAAAATAAGATTTTTTATTATAATTATAAAAAAATTATTAAAAGTATTTAAGCTTATAAAAAAGTTAACAAGTTAAAAAAAGCTCGGCTTAATAAGCTATAAAGCTTATTTTATAAAGTTTATATAAAACTATAAATTATAGTTATAAGTTATAGCAATAAATTTTTTTTTATATAAAAAAGTTATTAAAAAAGTTATAAGTAGTTTTTATAATATTAAGTTAAGCTTAATGTCATGGTTAAGTAATCATAAAAGGCGTGGCTTCGCGATAAAATACTCTATTTATATAAAATCTATATATAAGGAAAGAAAAAGGAAAGAAAGGAACAAGTGTGTGTAAAGCATACACACATAGGTATATATATGCTATGGCTAATGGTGTAGTTATAAGGCTATGCTGCTAGCACAGCCACATCACTATCACTTTTAATAGCTTATAATTAAAAAATTATAAGCTAAAAATATAAAAAGCTTATAGTTTAAAGCTTATAAGTATAAATAATAAATTATATATATAAAAAAATTAAAGTATAAATTTTTTTAAAAGTATAAGTAAAAAGCTTATAAAATTCTTAATAAAGTATAAAAATTAATAAAACTTTTAATTATTAAATTTTAGCTAGTTAGCACTTAATGCTTAAGCAATTTTATTATTAATAGGTATAAAGCTTAATATATATAAGGCTTTTAATGTTTTATTTTATTGTTTAGGTTAAGTATATTTATAAAGCATTTGGTAAATAGTTTCCTTTTATATAGGCTAGTTTAACTACTATATTAGCCATTATACCAGCTATTATACCAGCTATTATACGTTATTTATTACGTTACCTATTTATTACTTTTACATTATAAGTGGTTATATAAGCAATCTTTTTATAACTAATCTATAGGCTTATAGCATTAATTTAACATAATCCGCTTATGTTTTACATTATTATTTTTTTAATTAAATATTATTAGTTTTTTTTTATTTTTAATTTCTTTTTTACTTTGCTTTTTTTATACTATAATAACATTTTATATAGCAAGCTTATTTTTATTTTAACTTTTTAATTATTATTTATACTATTATATAGTAATATTTTTTAAAAACAATATATTTATATCTTAAGTTTAAAAGCTAAACTAAAAAATTATTAATTAAATATTTAACTTTTAAAATATAGTACTTATTACTTTTTAACTATTATAAAACTTATTATTATTTAAATAAACTAAAAAATTAGCTTATATATTTTATTAAATATTAAACTTTTATAAAGCTAGAAATATTATTTAAAAAGTTTATAATTAAATTAAAAACAGTTACTTTTTTTATTAATTACTTTTATTAAAGCTAACTATGTTTTTTAATATATTATTTTAGCTTTTACTTATTTTATTTAATAAAAGCTTTTTACTTTATATTTACTTAAACGGTTTAAATATTATAAAGCTATTATGCTACTTTAATTTAAATATTACTTTATTATATTTGCTTTATATTTTTATAATTATAATAGAATTTTTAAAAAAAATAGTTTTTATAATAAAAATAATAGCAAACTTAATAGTATAACAAGTATTATTAACGCTAATATATAATATAAAACAACTAAAATTGCTTTTATTATTAAAGCTATTATAATAAATAATACTATTTAAATAATAATAACTAATATATTTTTTATAGTTAAAAATATATTTAAAATACTTATAAATATAATTACTAAACTATAAAAAATATAGTTTATTAAATATTTTAATTTAAATTTGCTATTATCTTTTAAAATTAAAAAGTATATTATAGTTAATAATAATATTTATTAGCAAAATATATATTTATTTGTTATAACAGTTTATTAATATATATAAAATAAAATTAAAAAAACTATTTTATAAAATAGTTTTTTTAGCTATTATAAAAAAAAATATAAATTTAATATATTAATATTTTAAATAACGGTATAAAAGTAATTATAAATATTAGCTTAAAGTTTGCTTTTATTAAAATAAAAAAGAAATATAAAAAAAATACTGCTAAAGCTTAAAAGTAGCTTTAAAAAACCTTTATAACTAAAATTTTTTTTAGCTAATATTTTTATGTATATTAAATTATAAACAAGTATTTTTTTAAATATATTTTTTATTTATATAAAAAATAAGCAATATATTTATTAAGCAAAATTATAAAATTATAAAATTAAAACAGCTTTAAAGCTATATAAATAATAGCTTAGCTTTTTATAATTTTTAACTATAATATTATTAATAATTTAAGTAATACTTTTTTTTAAGCAGTTTTAGCAAATATAGCTAATATTAAGCTATATAATATATATTAATATAAAGCTAGTTATAAAAACTATAAATATAGCAGTTTTTATAGTTATTATTTAAGCTATTTATTTAAAAAATATTATAAAAAATAAAACTTTTATTTTAATTACTAATAATATAAACCTTGCTAAAATAATAATTATTTAAGTAGTGATTATAAAAAGAATTATAGTAAAAGCTATAATAATAATTAAAAAAGTTGTTTTTAATATATATAGCAACTTTAACAATAAAATTATTAATAATAAATATATTTTTACGAAGTATAAAATATATATTTTAATATTAAAAATAAGGTTTTTATTATTATAAATAATAAAAAAGCTAAAAAATAAAAAGCGTAATTAATAATATAAAATTATATTATAATAAAAAAAGTAAAAAAAAAAAAAGCAAAAATAAGTTTTTTATTAAATACTTAAATAAAAAAAATAACTAAGCTAATTTTTATAATTTTAATTAACTATATATAATATTATTTATAACTAATATAAAGTTAATAACTTTTAAATACTATTATTATAATATATTTTTTTTATTAAAATAATATTTTATAAATATATATTTAAAATATAATATTAAATATAAAAAATAGCTTATAAATATAAATAAAAAAAGCTAATAATTATATTATAAATAATATATTTAATATAATAATTACTAAGCTTAAGTTTTAATTAGTTAATTATAAGCTAATATAAAGTTTATATATTTATTTAAATATAAAAATATATATAAATATTAAATATTTAATTATTTTAGTAAATTAAGTTTAAATAATTAAAATAGCTTTAATAGCACTTATTAATAAAAATATAAAATTAATAGTTTATAAAATTAAAAAATTAACTATATTAGTAAATAAAGTAATATTATTAATTAAATTTTATAAGTATAAAAATAATATTAATAAAATTATAATATATATAGTTATTACTTAGCTAATAAATAGCTTTAAGCTAAATTTTTTTTTAAAAACAAATTTTTTATATAAGTATATAATTAATATAAACTATTTAAGTTAAACTATTATACTTAGGTTTTATAATAATATTTATTTTAATATAATAATATTTTAAAAAAAACTTTATATATTAAAAAGTAGTTATAATTATAATAATAATAATATTATTATATATAATAATAGTTATTTTTATATATTATATAAATTTATTAGCAATTAATAATTAAAGCGTTATTTATAACTATTTATTTAAATTTTAATATAAAAAAATAATATTAGTAATTATATTTATATTAACTAGTAAAGTTATTTTGTTTTTTAATAATATAAATATGTTAATATAAATTTATTAAAAAATAAAGCTTAATATTATTTAAAATTTTTAAAAAAACGGTTTTTTAATAACAAGCTTAAAAAAAGTAAATTTTACAGCTATAATATTAATAATAAATATAGTAAAATTAAAAAATAAAATATTTTAATTATAAGTATTTAAAAAATTTAAAATTATAAATAAAATATTTAG
Source organism: Xylaria sp. Z50 (assembly GCA_037356035.1). Taxonomy (NCBI): domain Eukaryota; kingdom Fungi; phylum Ascomycota; class Sordariomycetes; order Xylariales; family Xylariaceae; genus Xylaria; species Xylaria sp. Z50. Next base: position 31,429 of record JBAWJU010000124.1, read on the forward strand.
TTAGCTATATATAAAAATAAATATAGTTTTAAAAAGTAAATATTATTTTTTAAAATATAAAAGCTACAAATATTTTATGTATTTAAATAAAAAATAAAGTTTATGTATTTAAATAAAAAATAAAGTTTATATATTTAATATAAAAACAGCTTATATAAACTACCTTAAATAGCTATTAAAATATTATAAAATATAATATATTAAAAAGATTATAAAAATAAATATAATATATATTATATTAATTAAAAAATAATAATATTAAATTATATTAATAATATATTTATATAAACTTAGGCTTAAAAATTAAAAACTAGTTAATAACTTATTTAATAATATATATAAAATAAAAAAGTTATATTATATAAAATATTTTATATTATTTAAATATTTAATATTTATAATATAATATATAATTAATAAAGTATAAAAAAGTTAAATTATTATTAACTTTAAATTATTTAATAAAGTTATAATATTTAATATTTATTTATTATTTACTTAAAAAGCTATTATTAAAAAGTTAAAAAAATATTTTTATTTTATTATAATAAATTATTTTAAATTTTTTTATTAGCTGTTTATTTAGCTAAAATATTAAAATTATATAATAATTATTTTTTTATAAAGTTTAAAAATATTTAATATAATATTAATAAGTTTTTATAATAGCTTTATTTTTATTTAATAGTTTATAAACCAAAAGTTATTTTTATATATAAAATATTTAAAAGTATATATAAACAATATTAATATTTTTTAAAAATAATAAAAAAATATTATATTTATATAAAAACTATTTTAAATATATTTAAAAATATTAATTTAAAATTAAAATTATTAAAATTATTTATTATATATTTATTTATATATTTATTAAGCTTTATAATAAATAATAAAGTTAAAGTTATTATAAACTTAAAATAGCTAATAATTTTTGCTTATTTAAAAAAATATATAAATATAGTTAAATTTTTATAAAAGTTTATATTTTAATGCTAATAAAAGTAATTATTATTATAAAAGCAAAAAAATATATTATTAATATAAAAGCGTTAAAATATAGTAATAGTTATAATATTTATTATAAAAAAGTAAGAAATAATAAAAATAATTTTTATATTTAAACTATTTAACATATTAAAATTATAATTAAATAATATTTATTAAGCTAAATATTTTATAAAAAAAAGGTTATAATATAATAGTATTTTATATAAATAATAGTTAAAATAGCTATAATTTTACTATTAACTTAATTAAGCTAATTATATTTTTAAATAAAATACTTATAAAAAAAAACAAGCTATTAAGCTATAAAGCTTAAAAAATTTAATTTAGTTTAAATATACTTAAATTTTAAAGTTTAAATTTAATTTTATATTATTTTTATAATAATTGTTATAAATTATAAACTAAATAAACTTATATTTAATAAACTTAATAAAACTAAATATAAAGCTAATAATAATATTTATATATTTATTATAATTTTAGCTAAATATTTATTATATTTTAAATTATATAAACTTTATTTTAAATGCTTTATTTTAGTTATTAATATTATAAACCTTAAAAAAAAAAGAGCTTATTAATAATAAAAAATAAAAAAACCTTAAAAATATTATTAATAATTTTAAATACTTTAAAATGTTAAAACTAATAATAAATAATATATAAAAAAATAAAACTAATATTTATTTTGCTAAAATTTTATAAGCTTTAAAAAATAAGTAAAATATTATTAAAAAATTAAAAATAAAGCAATAAAAAAACCTAAATATTTTAATACTTATATTAGTTATACTTTTTTTTTATAAGCTATTAAAAAATAAATTATTTTATTTTAACTATAAAAAAAGCAAAAAATAGCTTTACGTTTTTATTTTTTATTAAAATAAAATATTAAAAATAATATATAAACTAAATAGCTTTATAATTTATAACTTATTAAAATAAGTTTAAAAATATATTATATTTTTATAATAAACTTTATTATTAAATTGCTTAAAATACTTTTATTTAAAATATTTTAACATATAATAAACTTTAATATATTTAATATTTTACTAATAATAACTTATAAATTTAATAAAAAAACTATTTTAATATTTAAAAATATTTAATATAAAATAAAATATTAGGCTAAAATGTTAGCTAAGCTATTATTATTATATAATTAAAAATTTTAGCTTAAAGTATTTTTAACTAATATTTAAAGATTATATTAAAATTTTAATAAATATTATAATAATAAATAAATATTATATTAATAATATTTATAAGTTATTATTTATAAATTAATAAGTTAAAAAAATAATATAATTAAAATATAAAAATAAATAGCTTTTAAATAAACTTTATATTATTTATATAATATAATTTTAATAATATAAAGTTATTAATAATTAAATAATTATTAAATAAGCTAATATTAAAGTTTAAACTTTAAAATATAATATTTATTTTAAAAATATTTAAAAAAACATTAAATTTTAACTTATATTAGCAAATATATTAATATAATATTAAGTTAGCAATTAATTTTATTGCTATAAATATAAAAATTAATTTATAAATAAGCTAAAAATAAAATATACCTAAGGCTTTATTATAAATATTATTTATTAAAGTTGCTTTTATAAAAATAATTAACATAAAAAATAAAACCTTTTATTATTATATAAAAAGTTAATAAGCTAGCTTATAAGCTTAATTTTTTTAAATATTAGCAAATATATTATATAATATTAGTTATATATATATATTTTTTAACACTATAAAAATTAAACCTTTTTTAATATTAAAAGCTATATTTTAAATATATTATAGTTTAAAAAATATAAATAATTTAATATTATATAAAATTAAAATACTATTTAAATATAAAATAATATATTAAAAAAAAATATTAAATTTAAAATACTTAATAAAATAAAAAGGCTATAAAAATAAATATAATAAATAATATTTAAATAGCTTATTAATAAAAAATATAATAAAATTAATAAGTAAATATAATAAAAAATGCTTGTTTATACTTAAAAAACGCTAAATAAAAACAGCTTATAATATTAATAATAAAAATAATAAAAATAATATATTAAAAAATAACTAAAAAACTATAAATATTATTTTAAAAATTAATATTAAAATAAAATTGCTTAATAATATAACTAAGTTATTATTATAGCTTAAAAATAATATATTACTTTTTTATTAGCATATTTATTTTATTTATTTTATTTATTTTATTTATTTTATTTATTTTATTTATTTTATTTATTTTATTTATTTTATTTATTTTATTTATTTTATTTATTT
>JBAWJU010000125.1:0-31912 GCA_037356035.1 Xylaria sp. Z50
GCTTATAAATTAAATACTTATTAATAAACTTATTAAAAATTTGCTAAAAATATAATATAAATATTTTTATATTTTTATTAATTTATAAAATATAAGTTATTTAATATAAAAAAAATTTATATAATAACTTAAAAAATAAAATTTTATATTAAATATAAAGCTTTTTTAATAAATTATTAAGTAATTTTAAAAATTATAAGCTAAAGCTTTATATATATTTAAAAGCTTAAAAATATATAGCTTAAAAGCTTAAAAAATTTATACCTAAAAGTTAATAATTGCTTAAAAGTAACTAATAATAAAAAATAGTAATAAACTTAAAAAGCGTTTAGTTTATATTAAAAAAGCTTATATTAAATATATTAACTTATTTTTAAATAAAAATAAAAGCTAAAGTTAAAATTAAAACTAAAATAAAAATAAAAAAAAATAAAAAAATAAAAGCAAAAGCAAAAATAAAAATAAAAATAATATTAATAATAATAACAAACTTTTTTTTAAAAATATTAAAAATTAATTATATAATAATTTTATATTTATTTAACTTTTATTTTTATATTAATATTAATTATAAATAGCATATTTAAAAAATTATATAAAGCTATTTACTATTTTTTTATAGCTTTTGTTAGCTTTATAAGCTATAGCTTTTATTAAAAAATTTTAAACTATTAAAAAAGTATAAAGCAGCTTATATAATTATATTAATATATATTAAATTAAGCTGCTTATAAAAAACTACTACTTATAAAAGCTTATAAAAATATTTAAAAATATATTTTTAATAATATAAGCTATATAAAATATTATAATACTTTTGTTAATAGGTATACGTACGTGTAAAAGAAATAACAGATAAAACAAGTGTGCAAGTGAGACTGGTGTTCTTATTATGTCTAAGGAAGGAACTATCTAGTAAAAAGAGAAGGAAGTAGCAGGCTTATTTATAATGGCCGCGGAAGGTACTAGACCTTTTCAGCAGGGGCCGGAAGGCACCTTAGTGCCTTTTACGTTTATTATATAACTATTAACTTTTTAATAAAAATACTATATAATATAAATAAAATATATATTAAACAAAAAATAATATGCTTAATACTTTAATTAAAATGCTTATAAGTATTAAAATTTAAACTATTTTACTTATATAAGCTAAAACTAAAATTAAATATATTAAATATAACTATAGCAAAGTATTTAAAAGTTATAAAAGCTGTTAATAAGTTAATAATAATAGCAGCTTTAGCAAAAAAATTATTAGTAGTGTCACGGTCGGCAATATCACGAAGGCAGGGCTCCGGAACTATTGTCATGTATTCGTAGGAATCTACACTTAAGGAGAAAAGGGAAGCTATTCACAAACGGGCTGCCTAGGATGTGTCATATGTGTAGGTGGTAGGCAGTGGGGTAAGTGCAGGTGGTCCATGCGTAGTGTAGTCATGTGACAGGGATCATAGTGTGCAGGGGTCATAGGCGTGACTAGTAGTAATAGCAGTAGCTTTTATAAAAATAATAACTATAAAAAAAAAAATACTAAAGCTAAATATAAAAAAAAAAAAAATAAAAAAAAATATAAAACTTATTTTTTATTAAGTAGTAATTATATAATTTATTAACTTTTAAGCTTAAAGCTTATTATTTTATTTAAGTTAAACTATAATAATAATTAATATAAACGTTAAAATAATTATTATTATAAAAATAAAAAAATTATTTAAGCTATTTATATAATTAACTATAATTTTTATATATATAAAAAAATTAAAAAATTATTTATATATAAAAAAAAAAGCTATTAAAAAAATATAAGTTTATTATAATAATAAATAATATATTTATTAATTATATAAGTTTTAAATTATATAAAAAACTTTTTTAAGCTTTTAAAAGCTATTTTAAAAATTATATATATATATAAATATAAAAAAAAATAACTTATAAAAAAATAATTTTATATAATAATATAAACTAAATATATATATATTAGCTAATATTTTTAATAGTATTAAAAATAATTTTATTAAAAACTTATAAAAGCTATAATTTTATAAAGCTAAAAAAAAAAAAAAAAAAAAGCAAATAAAAAATTAATAAAAATAGCTATTATATTTACTTAATAAGCATATTAAAACTAATAGTTACTTAAAAACTAATTATTAAAATAAATAAGTATTTATTTTATAATATTAATATTATTAATAATAATAATATTATTTATTTATTTTTAATAAAAGCTTAAAAAATTACTATATAATGTTTTTTATAAACTATATATAATAGCTTTATTATATTATTATAATCTTTATTATTAATAAAAATTACTAAAATAAATTTTATAATATTTTTTTTTATTTATTAATATAACTTTATAGCTTATATTATAAAGTTAAAAAATATATTATAAAAAAATAAGTTTATTTAAATTTTTTTTAATATAAATAAATTAGCTTAATAATAGTTTAAGTAATTTTATATATAAATAAGTAGTTTTTTATATAGATTACATACTTAAAACTTAAACCTTAGATTATTTAAATATACTATTAGCAGATCGCTCCTATATTTAGCACTAGCTTTATTCCTCTAATCGATTACTCTCCACTCTTCCGCGAGATTAGACAATTGAGAGGGGCTGCTACAAGATGCGTCCGAACGATCTTGCACCTCTCGCCACCGTTGGTTACTATGTCCCGTTTGCTTAACCACTGAAAGCACACTATGTGTATTCGCTACTTCTCTTGAACCCCATCTCCACCTAGAAGCTTACGGGCTGTTTAGGCATCTTTCGCTGAAGTGTGCAAGAATCTGATGTTCTGACTTTCATAACCTAACCGTGAGCACTGTAAAAAAAAAAAAAAAAAAGCTGCTTAGGTCAAGGAAACGGATAATTGTTATAGTGCTGATCTAGTTTTCTCGTGAGTGGCGGTATCTCGTATTAAGCCTTGGGCGAGGTGTCTCTGGTCTAGTCCTGTAGTCTATAGCTAGGATTTAAAACCCGCATCTTGGCGGTGGTGGGTCGTGTGAGTGGTGGTCTCAACGGAGAGTATGTGTTGTAAAAGGTTAGGAGCTTAGATGGTAGACGGAAAGGAAAGGAACATCTAAAAATAAATCATAAAATGAAGAGAGGTTTCGAGTCGTAGCTAGCACTGGTGTTGAAGAGTAGCTCAACCGGTGTCGCGGTAGTTGAGGCCGCTGCTCTAGTGCGGTAGACTGGCAGTCTAATTTACACACTATCGCTAATATAACCTTCGTCTTGCTTATAGTCTCCTCTCGGTCTTTAATTCTTCCTATGTGTTTTTTGCCCGTCTTCGATCTTGGCGTACTAGCAACCGAAATGGTAGGAAAGGTTTTTTTCTGTTCTTGGCAGTTGAACAGTAATATCTATGGTAGGCACGATCAAGTTGACTGCGCGATCTGATAAGATTATCGAGATAATCATTGGGTAACCCTCGGACGCTACCGGGCGCTATCGGCTCGGGCGGCCTTCCCTTTCGGGACGTGGGGACCTTGGTCTCATGCGATCTTGCGGCAGAACGAACCGTTTTTTCACAAAAACTGCCATCCACCCCGTCTAGACGCAAGGGGCAGCTCGGGAGTGCAAGGGCTGGAAAGAGCTTAATAAACTAAGGATTCTGGGTGGGGATGGATGTGTCAACAAAACGACGACGATCGGTTCTAAACGACAAGCTGCCTAGAAGGCGACCCAGTATTGTATGTGGGGGTTTCTGTTATGTATTTGAGTATATTGCATGTAAAAGCACAATACATATATATATCGTATGTCGATCTGATCCTGCTTTCTCCTAGCTTCTCGACCTGTTTATTCATGCGCTGGTCTTGTGAGCTTCCGCCCATTAAGCCACCTCCCTCTTGCATAGGGTGTCGGCATTAAACAAGCCACAGGGTCAAAGCTTCATACGATCTTGTAGGGTAATTCACTAGTCTTGACTTCATCAGCAAAATGGCCCCTTCAATCACCGGGTCGGCGCCCTCGAGTCACGAGCACGGTGATCCTGAGAAGCACCCTGCCGCCACTGTCGATAATGAAGCTCACGAGTTTAGCGATGATAGTTCATCCGAGCACAAGCAGGAAGGTGTGAAGCAAGCTGAGGCCATTACAGCTGTGTTCTCCAAGCGAATGTTGATTTTCATGTTCATCTTGTGAGCACTTTATTTTCTTTGCTATTTCCTGTCTGCGCTGCTACTGCAGGCTTGGCTCCCTGGCTTCCCCAAACTCGCATCTGGTGCTGACCTATTATTTATATTGAAGGCTTTACGTTGTATCTTTCGTCGATGCTCTCGCGCAATCAGTCGGCGACAGTCTCGCCCCTTATGTCACATCGTCTTTCGGCCGGCACGGTCTCCTCACCACAGCAAGTCTCATCGCTAGAATCATCGGAGGTGTTATAACGCTGTCTATTAGTAAGATCATTGACATCTGGGGCCGTTGCGAAGGCTTCATTTTCATGGTTATCGTTACTGTCATCGGGCAAGTCTTGAAGGGTGTTTCTACCAACGTCGAGACCTATGCAGCTGGTTATACACTCTATTGGGTCGGCCATATTGGCATGAACTATGTTATCACCATCATGCTAGCCGATATGACCTCATTGAAAAATCGACTGATTATTTTCGGCATCCAAAGCACCCCTCACATTGCCACTGTTTTCGCAGGTTCTAGGATCGCCGAACTTTTCTATACACATGCCCATCTTCGTTGGGCTTTCGGCGCATTCGCCATTATCCTTGTCGCATTCTCTGCTCCCGTTTGCGCTGTTTTCATATGGAGCGACCGAAAGGCAAGAAAGCAAGGTCTGATCCAGCCACGGAATAGCGGCCGCACTGCGTGGGAATCTATTAAATACTACGTCGTCGAATTCGATGGTAAGTCACAGCCGTTTAGCGCACTATAGTTATATGCCTAGTTGCTAATTATAGGGGTAAATTAACTAGCCGTGGGAATGTTCCTCACTGTCTTCGGATTCGTATTGCTCCTACTGCCGTTCAGTCTTTCTGGCTACGCACCTCACGGCTGGAAAACCGGATATATCATCGCTATGATAGTTTTAGGCGTGGTCCTCCTTACTGTATTTGTGTTGTGGGAAAAATATTGGGCGCCCGTACAGGTTTGTCACTGGAGCCCTCTCCTCTCTGACTTATCATAGAGCCATGGCCGCCTACGGAAGCCTGAAGAACTCTAACAATATACGGGAATCACTAACTTGAGTATTAGTTCTTCCCGTTTAAGTACCTGAAAGATAGGACGATAATGGGCGCCTGTGGACTTTACGGCATCATGTTCCTTTCAATCTTGTGAGTTTGTGCGTGATTCGAGTACTGTGAGATCATCAAGCTGACATAAAACCTATTAGCTGCTGGGTGTGTATTAATTAAAGTTTTATGCGGCTGATCTCTTGATCTACCTATTACGCGTGATCTTGCAGGTTTCACGACGTTAACTTGGATATTTCAACTAACATATGCCTATACATCCAGGATGCCTACTATGGCTCATACTTGCAGGTGGTTCATGGCCTATCAATTACTACCAGCAACTATGTCCTCAATGGACTTTCGCTTGCTTCCTATTTCATCGGCCCTTTCGTTGGGATATTGATCTCGAAGACAGGTGCGGTTAAGTGGGTTGCAGTTGGAGGCATTCCCTTTGTCGTGCTTGGCACGGTTTTGTTAGTTGAGTTCCGCAAGCCGAGCACCCATGTAGGACTTCTTGTGCTGTTTCAGATTCTTAATGGAATTGGAGACGGCATCTGGAGTCCTGTAGGAAGATTGGCTGTCATGGCTTCGGTGCCTCACCAACAGGTCGCGGTGGGCTTGGCTCTCTTCGGGCTCTTTGGATCTATTGGTTCTGCTGTCGGTAATGCGATAGCTGGCGCCATCTGGAACAACGTACTCCCTCAAAAACTCGAAGAATTCCTCCCTGCTGATTTGAAGGTTAGTATACTGGAGTCGAGTTTCCTTCATTCGAAAATTCTACATAAAATACAATCAATTACTGACTCCGGGCGCCAGAATCAAACCTCCGAGATCTTTGGATCCATCGTTGTCCAACAATCATTCCCATTCGGCACTCCCGAGCGCGACGCCATTGTTGCCGCGTATGGCGATGTGCAGCGAAAGCTGGTCATCGCCGGGTCAGCTTTCCTACCCCTTGCTATCCTCCTCATCTTTATATGGAAGAATATCAACGTTAAGACGCTCGAGGCAACCCGCGGTACCCAAGTGAAGGGTACTATATTTTAAAATGGCAGGGTTTGATGTAAAGGAGACGTTACGTCGTGAAATCGTAACAAGATAGTTGTAGTGCCCCGTAATAGGTATATGGGGTTGCTCTCTACTGGCAAGCACTTTTACTTACTACTTAGTTAGCTTTATTACGACTCGAATTATCTAGTTCTCTCGTGGTTCTACCAGATGCGCATTAGATTGCCTCCCTATACTTGTGTCTTGTCTGTGGAGTCTTGTAGGCCGGCCACGAGACTAATCTCAATGTTCCGAAATAGGATTTTATAAAGCTGTCACTTGGTTATTCCAGTTGTAGAGATTAACGATGGATAATGAGAGAATCGTTCATTAGACAGCTAGCGTTGACGGCAGCAACACAGACCGTAATGTGCTACATACCTCTAAAGTTAGGTAGTCCTGCAGCGTCTCTCACCTAATGTAGTGGGCTTGCACCATCACTATCCAATCGCGAGTTGCGGTGTAAGGAATATACGCACTAGCACCATACTAACCTAACCTAGTTTGTTCGCTATCATACAATCTCAAACTCTCCGGTTTACCCTACGACCTACCTACCCGTCTAGACCTTTGCCAGAGGACTCTTTCTATTTGCCAGGGGTATTTCTGCGTGTAAGACTGTTCGCGGACGAGGGACTTTATCTCTGTTAATTTACGAGTGGCTCGACTATCACTCAGCTGGCTGTTCAGCGCGAGTGCTATCGTGCTATGTTTAGTGCTCACTACAGGGCTCCCTACCTCCAACGTCCCCAACACGACTGTTGACTAGGTTTTACCATATCTCTCCCATACTTCCCCCTAAATTCTCATCACTTATCTAATTCATTTGAATACTATGAAGATATTACGCCGTCGTACAAAGTAGCATTGTAAACCTGCCCAAAATGATGCTGCTGATCGGGGAGCTACAGCAATTGGAGACTAAAGCGTCCAACTGAATATAAGCTTCAACTATGGTTGCTACAAGAGACTAGAGCGCCAAGGCCGCCTTTTGAGCCGTACTATCGGGTTAACGTTCTAACTCCGCTCCGGCTACATAAAGCCGACTAGGCTCGTTAGTTTAATACCTAATGCATTGCTCTGATTTGAAGAATCGACTGCTAACTAAATCAGGGATCTTCGCCTCTGTGGCCCATTATGAAAAAAAAAAAAATAAATGGGTCTCAGCACGCCGTGTTACTCCTAGCCGTGAGGTACTACCCGGCAGCTTCCGTCGCCTTTGACGGGGACTCCAAAATGAAGCGATTAGGGTTACAGGCAACGAGGACGACGCGTCGTGGGAGGCACCCGTGCTCTAATTGGATAATCAGCTCTAAAAAACTTGAGAGAGGATGAGTATCTTAGAATAGCTACCCTTGAAGTATTTCCTATTTGGGCTCGCCGTAAGGGGTTGGGTATAAGCGTAGTCAGATATAAACTAACATGTATGATTCGTTGAAAGATGCCATGACTGACGGTGATTATATGTAAGCTCGAAGATAAAAACCTCCTCTCCCGTGCATCACAAAGAAGTAGAATCAATACATCAACTCAAGTCTTAACAATATGAATCCAGTCAACACCAAGCCATACCAACTTCCAGCCGATGCTACTTGGTTCAGTACGCAGCCCCTTCGAGTTTTGTAGTACAAGACTAACGTTGAATTCTAGTCACCGGGTGCTCAAGTGGCATTGGCCGTGCTATCGCGGAGCTTGTGGCCAGCAAGCCCGGTCAACGTCTTATTGCGACGGCTCGAAACCCCTCCAGTCTATCATACCTTGCAGACAACGATGCAATTCTTAAGTTAACTCTGGACGTCACGTCACGCGACTCGGTACAGAAAGCTTTCGAGTCGGCAGCAGCCCACTTCGGAGATAAGTTTCACATCGACGTCCTTGTCAACAGCGCTGGGTATGAGTTGGCTGGTGACACAGAAGCTGCTACCGAGGAGGAAATGCATGACCAGCTAGAGACTAATTTCTTCGGTACTGTGCGAGTCACCACAAGTGCTACACGGGTGATGAGACAGTTTCATCGGGGTGGTATCGTCTACAACATCTCTTCGCTCGCCGGCGTAGCCGCATTTCCCGGCCAGGCCTTCTACCACGCAAGCAAATTTGCTGTGGAGGGTTGGTCAGAATCGTTCGCTCGAGAATTACACCCAGACTGGAATAGTAAGTTTAACAGCGTAAATTCCTACCCGCTACTATGGGCTAACTGGTTTTTGTTTCGTGCTAGTCAATATATGTGTGGTTGAACCCGGCGGTATCAAAACGGAGTTCGAGCATGGCAGCAAGAAGTACACAGCGGTTCATGAAGACTATAATGGGGCCGATATGCCCGCGCGTCAGTTGGCGGCCTGGGTGAAAAAGGGCATCGCGGCTGGCGCTGGCACGCCGCCTTCGGCTGTGGCTGAAGCATTGTACCTGGTTGCCAGTCGAAATGACAAAGTCCCTCTTTGGTTGCCTCTGACTAGTACGGCCGCTCAGCTGATCAAGATGAAATTGCAGGCTCGCCTTGATAACTTGGAGGCGGTAAAGGGGCTTACTCCTATTGACAAGAAATAAGCCGGGAACTGTATTTCTTCCAACCGCCTGTTGGTTACTTTGTCTAGCAATAAGAGGATAATGTCTCCGCCTGACACTCCAAATTGTGTATGTCAGCATGTATCGATTGGGTATTTGTGTTGTGGTCGACTTGGAAAAATAAAAGAATAACAAATGTAATTTCTTTGGTGAAAGACCTCTGGCATTACGAACTCATAATAAAGGAAACTTTAACGTTCTAGTATAGAATGGTTCTCGAAGGTCTAAATAATCGACATGGAAGGGGTTAGCCAATTAGCTATTAGACCTCTCTAACCCTCTTATGGGAACCTATAAGTAGATTGTAACCATTTGGGTTAAGGTGCAATTAGGCTTCTGATGGGGTTTCTTGCTACCGCCTGTTTCCTCGGCGGCAACTTCAAACTAGATAGCCTTGGAGATATCGATTAACTCATCCGACAAGATAGCCCTGAGCTAAGCGGTGTTTCCAGGGGACTGGGAGGCGCGAAAGCTACAACAACACCCTGATCCCTGCAATCACTCGACAGATCGCTTTCACCATAATCGTCAAGATATGGGATAGACTTGGATACTATTTCGATCTACCCGCAGCACTATCGGTAGCTCGCTATTCTACTAACTGCCTTAACTTTGTACGAAGTGCGTCAACCTCCCTTATTGTTTTCGAGCCCGCTACCAAAACCATCGCCGTACCCCCTCTAGCATGGCTAATAGTAGCTGTTGGGGTATTGTCGTTGATTTTCTAATAAAGTACTCGGCTAGAGAGTGATACTAGGTATAGATTAGGGGGAGAGGGGAGAAGTGATATTAGATTCCACGCGCATAAAATTAAGCAACTAAATCATAGATATTAAAGTAAAGAGCCCTAGAATCCCACATAACCAAAAAGTAGTAAAAGGTAATAGTCTATAAGGTATGCGTAGTCTTTCTCAGGGACCAATGGCTACCCTTTAAGGTATAAGGGGCTGTAGTCAGCGTTCAACATAATCAAAGAAATACTTTAACTAATTAACAAGTAACCTAGCTTAATCAATTAAAACAACAATTTTTAAATTATTTGCAAGCAAAATAATTTTTTTTATTAATTGTTAATTACTTGCAAATAATTAACAAAGTTAACAAGTAATTTTTAATATTTTTTTTTAATTTTTTACAAGGTATTTTTGTTAAGAAAAGCTGTTAAAATTAAAAGGTCTGTTTTCCTACCCTTACCTATGCCTTTATACCTATACCCCTATATCCCTACTTACACCTTTACCACACCTTATACTAATTACTAACAACGGCTACGCCTTACGTTGAGGGCTATTTAGTGCCTTTAACACTGGCTTCGCAGCAATTTTTAAGGTCTCTAGGTTGCTATTTAGTATGGAAATAACCTTTGAAATTTCTTAAGTTTCTTAGTCAAGTATTTAGGTTAAGGCAAGCAACAAAATCAGTTAAGTTAGTTAAACAAGCCGAAATTTAGCGTCAAGTCAGGCAAAACAAAAAAAAACTCTTTTTTTGGACTTATTTTGTTTGTGCTGAACGCTGGCTGTAGTCCGCCTAGCGTCCTTGAGTATTCGGACTTTAAGTCTAAGACTATAACGTATTTTGTGTGACAATTTGTTATCCTTTAGATATAAAAGGTTATTAAAAAGCTGTGTTTCCGGGGTAAAATTAAGCAATAGCTGCGTCTCGTAAATCGAGAGAGATGTCTTATAATGTGCTAAAAGATCCATATAACCAAGTTACTAAACCAAGCGGGCTAAGACGTTCTGTCCGATTGGCATAATTAAATATCTTACACTCAACTCCAAAATAGGATATCTCAAATAGTCTCGGCGTTATCTTCAGTCACAAGGATAAAGATGTTCTCTGATGCCCGGAGGTTGACAACCCACTTGTTATCCTCGAAGCCCTCCCGGGTCTTTATCTCAACATCGATGTCATGGTCCGGCTGCATCACGACAGCGGCAACATTAGTATTCATTGTAGTCGGGAGCTTCCACTCGCCCCCTGTAGGCTTCATTTCAAATCTTGCAATAAAGGTAGCAACAACTGCTAAAATCTCATTTGTTGCAAAGTGCCGGCCGGGACATAGAGTTTTGCCACCACCGAACGCGCGGAAGCAGACATCTCGTGGACGGTTCTTCTTTTGCTCAGGTAGGAATCTCCTGGGGTTATACTCATCCACGTCATCTCCCCAGAGACTACCATCTTGATGGATAACACGACTGGGCATTTGTAGCATCGCACCTTTCTTTAGCAACCATTGGTCGAGGTAAGTGTCCTCCATAACCTCACGTACGGATGTTCCCATAGAACGATAACGAAGGACTTCTTGGTAAGAGGAAAGAAGTAGCGGGCAACTCTCCTTAAGGGAAGTGATATCGAGGGTTCTAACGGTAGAACCATTCTCAGTAGTGGTCTTGATGCAGGCATCAACTTCTTTCCGAATTTCTTCAAGGAGGCCAGGGTGAGAGTGGAGCAGAAGCAGAGTCCAGAAAGCCGCTGGAGCTGTGTTGACTAGGACGGCAATCGAACCCCCGACTTCATAGCGGGCGATATCTTCCAAGGGAACATTGTTGTCTATCTCGGCCTGGTATCGTTTCCTAGCAAGAGCCGATGCTTGCTTTAATCCTCCTGCTTTATAGTATTTCTCGAAGGCCTTGGCAACCTTGGCTCGAGCCGCCACGGGCTTTCGAGCGGTCAGTGCAGGAAGGAAGCCGATGAGGATTGACATAAGGCCGCTTTCGAACTCCCTAAACCCAAAGGGGGTTAGGTCCCGCGGCTGTGCATGGGTCCAAAAGGGTTCTGAAGGGGTACTAATGATAGATACTCCACTTACCAAAACGCCTCAACGATCTCCGGATCGTCATATGGGTTCATAGGACCATATACAGACCGGGTAGTTGCCGTTGTAATGGCATCCCGCAACCAGCCGTACATGCTGAGGGGCTTCGACTCTCCCTTAGCGGGCTGTAGCTGGTCGAACAGCTTCACGACTTCTCGGATCATAGATCGGTTCATGTCATCGAGGTCCGAGCCGGGTTTGAGGGCAGACCGCATCGCCTCGTATGACTCCATTGATAAACCAAAGTCGCCGTCATCACCGTTGACGTTCTTGGCTAGTATCGACTGCGCCTCTTGGCTTGTGCCACAGACGGTAGATGCAAACTTGGCTTCAATGGGCGGGAATGCAAGGGTCTTGTGCTGCTTTTGCACCAATTGAACGAGGTCCGGGCTAGTCACCACGTACATCTTCTGACCCGGGAGCGGCATAGTGAAGATGGGAGCCGCTACCTGCTTGCTTTAGGAGGGATTAGCAGGGCTCACGGAGTGAAAGGAGCTAGAGTATGCCCCAGAGTATGCTCTACGGTACGCCCATACCTGAGGTCAACATAGTAGTTGAACTTGCTGCGCGACATGCCAATCATGTGCCCAACAAGGGGAACTGATTGGGGAGCCAGTGGCGGCTCACGGCGGTCATGGCCAAACATCCTACGAGTGACAAAGTACGCTACAGTAACGACGCCGGCGACGAGGACAAGAAGATTGGGATGGCTCAGGGTAGAAGGCATGATGAAGGCAATGGAGAATGCGAGGAGGGCAGATGGATCGGGGAAACGGGTAATAAGGACAAGAAGGGTTGAAGTGCGTCTGATCCAATACGAATAGCCCCTTAGGTACCTTACAGAGGCAAGGCAGGCACTGATATCCCTTGCCTGCCTAGGTTAGGGCGAATGAGACGGCCGTGATAGGTATCATGCATGCATGTACTTGTAGTTGGTAGGCATTGCAGGCAACCTTGCTCCATCTTTTGATGTGTCCGCCCGGGTACTTGTGGGTACCTCGCCAGGTACTTCGTCAGGTACCTCACCAGGTACCTTCCGGATACCTAGGTACATCCTCTTCATTCACCATGCCACCGTTGCCGAGCCCCCTACAGCCTGCCTCGTTAGCATGCAAGTTAGGTCGAGCCGCAGGACATCACTTTATCTCCTCATGCGTAATATGAACATGTTAATGAATCGAACGAGGTTGCAATCGTGGGGTTACATTTCCTCACAATATGATCATAATATGATCATGTTTATTTACTATAAATAACCTACTTCGACAAAAAGCTCACGATCCAGCTAGTCGTGTTGGCATGGAGTCGTAACACCCGTCATTCAGCCCTCGGTTCAAACTCTGAGCCTCATTGAATATGACGATGGAGCTTTGGACTCTTGTGCAAGGGATACTGTCACTATTGTGCGCTCTGTGCCTCTGGTCCTGGTTTAGAATCTTTAGATCGTCAGCCAACCTGCCACAAGCTGGGCACTATGAACTACCCATCTTGGCGCGATTAGAGAGCCTCCTTTATGGGAAGCGGATCTTATATGACGTGTATGCAAAGGTTAGTAGCGAAAAGTCGGGGGGAGGGCGGGCTCCAGAATGAGTAGGAACAAGGCTAATTCATTCTTTGCGTTTAGCAACTTAAGGACAACAAAATCTATCATCTCCGTGGTCTGTTCGGTGATAGCGTTGTGTTGCCGCCATCTATGTTATCATGGCTTATCTCTCAGCCTGAGGCATGTCTTAGTGCCAAATGGGCGCAGATGGACGCCTTGAACATTCCAACAACATTCCTTCGCCCTGAAATTGGATTAAACCCTGCGCACGAGCCAGTTGTGCGGCGCGATCTCACTGCTCATCTGGATCGCCTTGAAGCTGACATCTGGGAAGAGGTAGGGATGGCGTTAGAAGTGGTCTGGGGCAAGGACTCACAGTCATGGCGCGAAGTTAATCTTGACCATACGATTCGCCGTGTGGTTGCCCGTGCGGCCAACCGGGTCTTCGTCGGGGATAAGCTCTGTAAGTTCTTTCTAGGGAGGATGAGAACGATAAAACTTAGATGCTGATATCTAGAAGGCCGCAATGATGATTATATTGAAAATTCTATCCGTTATGTTACCCAAGTGTCAGCTGTTGGCCTCCTCATGAACCTCTTTCCCAGCTGGGTGAAACGGTTTGTCGGTGTTATCTTCACGATCCCAATCCGGATCACTTATTCAAGGTGCTCAAAACACCTCATACCTGTTTTCTCGGAATTAACAAGCATGGAATCATCTGCATATCCGTGCCTTTTTAGCTCGTGGCTTGTCACTAATGCTGACAAATTTTCTCTTTCTTCTCCCGAACGCACGCCGGATTATCTCAGCCGACGAATCATGGCTCTGAACTTCGCAGCAATTCACACATCGACAATGACGACCTGTAACTTACTGCTGGACGTTTTCTCCAGTGTATCCTCGAAGTCCTTCCTCTACGAAGAGTCTCTCGATAGCAGTTCCCGCTGGGACAAAATCTGTAACCGCACACGGCTAAATCAGATGCCCCGACTGGATAGCGCACTGCGTGAGAGTCTACGTCTATGGGGAGTCGTAGCGAAAGCTATGAGTCGAAAGATAATTCATCCAGATGGAGCCATTCTCCCAACGGGGCAGCACCTACCGCAGGGAGTTACTGTATGCATCTCTGGATGGGGATTGCACCACGACGAGGCCATTTATCCACAGCCGTTTGAGTTCGTGCACGATAGATTCATGCGGACTTTAATAGATGGACAGGAAAAGGCGAAGGGAGAGAAAGGAGCGAGTACACGGTCGAGCACAGCAACGGCAGTAGAGATAGATGAGCGGTTTGTAACGTGGGGTGTTGGGAAGCACGCGTGCCCGGGCCGATTCTTCGCAGTTGATGTCGTGAAAATTATACTAGCCCATGTCCTTCTAGAATATGAGGTTGAGATTCTAGATAGGCGGGCGGAAAATATGTGGATCGAGTATAACGTTATTCCGCCGCATGATGCGACACTACGTGTAAAGAGACGTGGGGTAGTCTCGTTGTAGGCAAGATCAGCAACTAGTATTGTATGTAATCGTCTAGTATTTAATGAAGAAAATTAAGTTTCGATTCTCATGGCTATAACTTCTTCATGTACAGCACTAGAATAAGGGGGACGAAGGGTACGGATGTCCTATGCATGTACATAATGAGTTCTTCTAACCTTACCTGTGAAGTAGTCAAGCCGAATATGGCGCTCATATGCCTTCTTTTCTACCATTTAGTACTATATAGGCCCCGAGTGTGGTATACTGGAGATCTAAATGCGATCTAATCAAGTATCATTGTCACGGATAGGCTTACAGGGTACGAATTCGGCTCTATTGTTATGGTATGTGTAGGTGTGTGAGATCTCTGTAACCCTAGTGGAAAAGATCACTCATTATAGTATATAGCGGTATGGAGCACGTGACCACCTATTTCGAAGATCGCCCGTTGGGAATAGCTTCATATGCAGGATCCACATTACAGTGACAATCACGTTCTATTATACACCTCGAATTTCTTTTTTGTCATACTTTCTAAGCTGCTGCAGCTATCTACCAAGTTGTAGTGGTAAACTTGCTGTAGAGGTAAGACATTTCGAAATTGTTTTCAGCTACTTTTCTTCGGGTAAGAAAATCATTCAGAATCAAGTGTAATAACATCTTGAGGTGAATGGGTAGGCCCGCTTAGAGCTAAATAGGTATTCGCAAAGTTCAATATAATGATCAATTTATTTTTATATCCTCCTATCTACCAAAGGGTCTCCGGTTACCTACATGCACATTCAATTAGCTGAACCTGCTATAACTATTGACGCATGGCCGCTAGTTGATAGTCGCCTTACACTGATTCAGCTCCAACAACGTTACTAATAATTGAGGTAGTCACCACTTGGGTAAGTCCCCTCATCCCCCCTGAGTCACTTCACTCATCCCTTTTCATTTGGTTTGCCACGAAACCTCAACACCCGTCTGTTTTCCAATACCGGTGTTACCTAAGTTCAAATGCTGCAGAGAATGAGTTTCAGCTTCTGAATCCACCCAGGCCGCGTGGCGATCCCTTGAGCCGGGATGGCAGTAGACCGGATTGCGACTATTAATTGACTCGTGGCGTTCTAGATTCTCTTTGAGATTGGAGCTACTACCGGATAGGAGGATGGGAGAACGGCTAGTCCATTTGGAAATTGATGACCAAGAATACATCGGCATTTTGACCTTTCTGAACAATGCGGCTGTTGCAGGCATACAGCAAACGATGACTCCGGCTGCCTCTTCGGCCATGCTAAGGAGCAACCTATTAGCCCTGAGGAACCAGAGTGGGAAAGGATACGTACGCTGTCGCCCACAATGGGACAACGAGCCGGATATTATCCTCACCAGCCGCGTAATATAGTGTCCGATAATAAAGACTAAGAATACTAGATACAAGAGCGCTATGTCTGATCAGTAAAGACCCTGATTAAAGCTCGAAAGGTTAGTGGCTATACTGACCTAGTTCCGACTAAGAACATGGAAGACACCGCAAGCTTCCGCTTTATCGGCATCTGTAGCTTCCAAACAGCTGGGAGTGGAAGAACAAGAAGGAAAAAGTCGGAGATGACGGAGCCTGCACCCTGGATCACGACGAGAACCCGGGTTTTGTTACACGACTCCGAGATGAAGGCAGCTAGGAAGTCCAGTTGGGAATCCCCGGTGGAAGGTGAGCACATGACTGCGAAACAAATGGAAACAGCCAGATGGAATGCGACGACCAGTATGATGGCAATGATGGATGCAATGCGCATCCATCTTATGACACTGAAAATCCTTAAATATAGGATTAAGACGGAGACTTTAACAAAGCAGAGTGCTTGAGGCGCGAGTATTTCGACGAGAAGGGCAAGCTTATCCGTTAGCCTAAAGGCATATGACTACAAAAGAGGAAACCTACTACAAGCTGTGACTTGGTGAAGCCACCAAGAAGGACATTCCAAGCGTGTCTGCCAAAAACACTGCCAGACAGACCTATAAACATTCAGGAATGTGATGAGATATCCGGCCGGATAATCGACGTACAAGCTATTGTCATTGAAATGAAGCCAATGCAAAGCACCTATGAGTCATTAATAGATGCTGCAAGTATTGATTGTTTTTATCGACCTACTAATCCGATGACAAAGATAACTGCATAACGTCTTCATTAGCTTGATACTTAGGAACAACAGCACAGGAGAACTTACTATCATCGGTGAGGAATGTTTTGTAGGCATTACAAAACTTGGAAGAAAACCTAGACGCTGCAAAGCCTAGCATGAGGGGGATACACAAGCCAGCGGTGATATACACCTGGTAGGCAGTAGAACCCGGATTGACGAAGTTTGGTATCACGCCTGGAGGTGGCGCCTGAATTGGATAGTTTAGGAATTGTGACAAGGTCTCAGGGTCCAATCCTTCAGCCATGGTAAGGGCACGATATGGCGAAACTAGGGAAGATACTGGGTTGAGCACAAGTTAAACGTAAATTCCAATATAATGAGGGAATGCGTTCGTCTTGACGAAGGGAAAACGGTTGGTCACATACGTCTGACTGGTATTAAGTATATTTTCTGACTTCCCATTATAACATCAGGTCTTGGCTCTGCTCCAAAAGTTATGTGGGAGCCCCCCAAAAACCAAAAGTCGTGCTCCCACCCGGGCCGGGACCAAAGAGCGGCTCAGCAAGTCTTGTTAGAACCGCTAATGCAAGTGACTTGAAGAAAGTGGTGGGGTAAGCAAGAGATACCCTCTAACACTAGCCATGCAATTATACTAACAACTACTATTTAGGGTACCACATACTACCCACCTAGTACTACTAGCCAGCGCCTAAAAACAGGAAAACAACCATATATTAAAAAGAAAGTGCTAGCCTGCATAACCGGTGAAGGTATGCGCTATCCTGCCTATCGCCTGGTGGTGAGAGTTGAAATATAGGTCGTTGGGAACTTGGGAGCAAAGCCCATATCACGAGCCATCGGGTGACCAGTGGAGTGGTTAACACTACGCATGACTCCTGTAGCCCGGAATTATCACAACATAAAATGCCCTTGAGAATAATAGAGGTATCATCAATCTGAAGACAACAGATGTAACTCCAGAGACCCCAAGCTGTACAACATGGCTGCCTCGCTATTATTATTGGTTTTACGCTATGCGATCATCTCATATTTCATCTTTGCTCTATGTGCTATTCTCCAGATCGATATCTGGGCTCGGCTTGTATGGCGACATCAACGAAGATTATCGCTCGTTCCAGGGCCACCACTTGCTCGGTGGTCACGGCTTTGGATAGCCAAAGCACTAGCGTCCGGGAGATCCCATGAGATTTGGGCGGAAGTGAATGCCAAGTATGGTAGGTTTTAAACCACAATCATTTTTGATATCCTCGCTAAGTATGCAGGATCCGTCGCCCGGATCGGGCCCAACCATGTCATAACCGATGATCCTGAGATCACTCGCCGGGTACTCGCGGCAAGGTCAGGATATGTTCGTGGACCATGGTTTGATTCCATCCGGATTGACCCTCACATTACCAACATCGTTTCGGAGCGCGATGCCAAAAAGCATAGTAAGATCCGTGCAAAGCTAGCACCAAGTGTAAGTGTCACGAAACGCAAGTTCGAATATTTTGGAATATACTAATTCAGCATAGTTCACAGGTCAATCCTTGATAACAATGGAACCCATAGTAGATGAGCTGCTACTGGGATGGCTAAGCTCAATACGCACTAACTTCACTAGACCTGGTAGCGCATCGTGTGACATTGGTAAGATGACACAATTTTTGACTGTTGATATCATCACAAAAATCTGCCTTGGAGACGAACTTGGATGCGTCAAGTACAACCGCGATATGCATCGCCTCCTCGAGACAGTCGAGACCGGCAACCGCGTTTGCCAGTATTTCTCGGTTTTCCTAGAGCTCAATACGTTATTCTTTCAGCTCGCTAGGATTCCGTCACTGAGAAAAGTTCTTTTTCCTAAGCCTTGCGATTCTAATGGCGTAGGTCGACTTATGGGGGTGAGTTTTCTGCCTGTGGGGTTTTCTTTTATGAATGAGCTAACATAGCGCTGCAGATAGTCCATGAAGTGGTAGAAAGACGTGCTGAAGAAGGGAACAAATTAAATGATGTGATCAGCTCCCTTCTCAGCCGAGGATTATCCAAAGAGCAGATCGATTCTGAGCTCGTCATTGCACTGTACGTCTTTCTCTATTGTTTCTTATACACAACTAAGTCTAACTGAGACATTTACTAGAGTCGCGGGCTCTGATACGACGTCAACATCTGTGCAGAGTACCCTTTTAGCAGTCATTACAAACCCTCGAGTCTACAACACTCTTCGCGCCGAGGTTCGCGGAGCCGTATCCAGGGGTGAAGTTTCTAGTCCTATCCAAGACTGCGAAGCCAAACAGCTTGTTTACCTACAAGCCTGCGTCTTGGAGGGCTTGCGGACGTTCCCACCACTGAGTCAGCTGCGCGAACGGGTTGTCCCACGTGGAGGTGACGTGCTGGGTGACTACGCGCTTCCTGAGGGCACTTTCGTCGGATTGAACGCCTGGGGCGTGCAGCTCAATAAGACCGTTTACGGTGACGACGCCAATGCCTTCAGGCCGGAGCGTTGGCTTATAGAAGACACCGACAAACTACATATGATGCATCAGACGCACTCACTCATTTTTGGACACGGGGCGACGAAGTGTTTAGGTGCATCTATGGCTATGATGGAAATCACAAAGGTCATTTTCGAGGTAAGAATCACTTGCTATCCCTGCTTCAGGTTGTGGAAAACTACTAAGACTTAGAGGGGGAAGCTTCTTAGGAATTTTGACATCGCTATTACCAACCCTCATAAGCCGTGGTCTAGTCAGTGCTACGGGATCTTCTTTCAAAAGGGGTTCAATGTTCGCCTAGACGCGATTGAAGATACATTCCCTCCGGCCTACGAAAGCACGAATACGACTGCTTATTGAAACTTTTGCGCAGCACTCTTCCATTATCTTCCTTGTATCTTGCGTATCCATTTTAGTTTACTTGCAAAAAGACGGCGGCTGTTACTTCTCAATGTGATGTTGTCAAACCTATGTCAATCGAGCCTAGACGTGTATGATAATATCTTTTCTTGGTGCTTGGCGCATCCTTGATGATGTAAAAGTACTCGCGAGCGTGTCCAATTTGGGCTAAGACCGACCAATGTAGGGACTTTTCACGATAGAGCCACCATGGATCTACCCGGTTATGCTAGCTACCTATGCCCTAATGCGGCGTTGTATAGTACCGGCATCTTCCGCTTTTAGTGAAGGTACTACGAGCTGAAATAGCATGCAGCGGACTGTGAACGCACTGGTAGTATACCAAGGTAGTAGGGGTTTGGTGTCACGGGCTCGACAATGTAATTCCTTGCTCTTGGCTCCTCTTCCACCACTCGCGTAGCCGCGATATAACATCTTGCAACTCGATCGCGCTTGCCGCTGACCCGAAGCCTTGTCAGAGTGAGCCAACCGAAACCTGCTTTCTAACGACAGCGACTGCCGGTGGCGGCACGAACGGAGATCATCTCCGAAGGAATGGAGGAATGGAAGAATAAAGCGGCAATCAGTATATTTCGTGTTACACAGCCCGTGGCACATTGCACAAACATGTGCCCCGGCCAATAACTCTGCATCATCCCACAGGCTGCATGGGGGTGCCCCCAACTATTTCTGCATGTTATATTGGAGGATGAGGCCTTGGGGCCAATGAGATGCTCCCAATATGAGATAATTACATGTGGCGGCGGACTCACAGCCTGCAGAAGTGCGGCGACACCCATCTGCCTGGAACCAACACACATCAACACCAAACGACATCCCTGCAACGAATAGCCTGGATATCTTAAAGAAAGCCAAGGCCCTAAGCAGCCTGCCACGGTAGCCTGCCGTTTGGAGATTCAATATCTCTCCTATGCCATTCCGACTAGTCCTTACCGTCATGAGAAAGGGGAGCACTTGCCAACCCACTCGGTGCCTGTTTATTAGGAGATACCTTGTTAAACCAGTAGCCGACCATTCATTACCCCATGTCCTACCGAGGTCCTACCGAGCCGGTGCTACCATCAGCTCTTCTTCAGTACTTACGGGCATACCTACAAGTAAGTACATGGTATTATAGTAGTCTATCTGACACCCTAGCCCAGCCAACTTTCTGTGATACGCCCATCACATGCAATCATCGCATGTAGTCATCACATGTAATAGTATGTTCTATAGTATGTTGTAGATGTTATTGCATGCAACGATACACGTCGCAACGGAATTGCGAGGTCCATGTCAGGTTGATACAG
This sequence comes from Xylaria sp. Z50, assembly GCA_037356035.1. Lineage (NCBI taxonomy): Eukaryota > Fungi > Ascomycota > Sordariomycetes > Xylariales > Xylariaceae > Xylaria > Xylaria sp. Z50. The sequence goes on from JBAWJU010000125.1 coordinate 21,003, forward strand.
CCAATCAAGTGGAAAATCGAATAAGGAGCGACGTTGCAACTAAGTTGGTGGCTAATGCGAGATGGATCGCGGGTCCAAAGGAACCTCTTAGTGGAGACCTACCTAGGCACCTATACTAGTGTTAGTCCAATTACTATGTACGATAAGTACCAGTAGGTACCCACCATTTGGGCACAATGTACATGGCCAGGTACTTAGGCATTCTATCTCTCCATGGTGCCAAGTACACATAGTATACAAGCATCCACTCGAGATTGTATCAGGATGTTTATCGAGGTTGATACTCATACATAGTGCAACAGACCTTAGGTTGCATGATGTTACATACAAACCGCATTTGCTGCAGGAGCGCAAATTTGGAAAATTTAACATTATATGCTGCGCATAAAGGAGAGTCGGGGTAGGTAGGTACCTTTCTACGAGCTCAGGGGCAATACCAGCTGTAAAGGACATCTTTGGGCTTCCACTACTGCCTCATTTTCTCTCCTCTACTATCCTTTTCACTGTCCGTTCTGATAGCACACGTACTACACAGTAGCTTTCGGCTGCAGTCTTTGTTTCTGCAGATTAAGCCGGGCCAGTTGGATGTTCGCCCGTGTCTGCTCGAATTCATCCTCCCGCCCCCCTCCTATTGATTGGTTCCATCTTGTTCGCTGGCTTGATGTGTCACTATTGTGTGTTGCCTCTCATAGCCTCCTAACTGACCTGGTTTTTTCGTTGGCTCAACTTTGATGTCCGGTCAGTTCACTACCACAAATAAAGTTTAACGTTACGGCCGTGATTCTCTGCAATTAACCTAATGGCCGACACCGACGCCACGGAGAAGGGCCTAGATATCCAGAAAATGGCAGGCACTGATACCTCGAATGAAATTAATGGCAAGGAGGCCAAAAGCCCCGATGCGGTTCCGACAGATAGCATTAGGGACAACAAGGGCGAGAAGAGCAACATGTCGCTCTTTCTTTTGATGGCGAGTCTCTTTCTCGGCGTGTTTGTCATGGCGCTCGACCAAACCATCGTCGGGACGGCGGTGCCAGCAATCACAACTCAATTCAACTCTCTAGACGATATCGCATGGTATGGTAGCGGGTACCTTCTTACTATCACCGCCTTTCAACCGACTTTTGGCAAACTATACAAATTTTTGGATGTCAAGGTGGTGTTTATGGCCTGTATCCTGATATTCGAAGGTGAATACCGTATTAAAAGAAGAGGAGTCATATGTCTTCTAACGTAATCTAGTCGGTTCGATACTCTGCGCAGCAGCTCCGTCGTCCGCCGCATTCATCGTCGGTCGTGCCATCGCCGGAGCCGGCGCCGCTGGCTTGTTTCAGGGCGCTCTTGCCATTATTACGGTCACCATTAAGCTCGACAAACGCCCTCTTTGCATTAGCATAGTGACCAGCACTTTTGCTGTTAGTGTGGCCGTCGGACCCGTGATCGGAGGAGTGTTTTCAGACAAAGTTACCTGGCGTTGGTGCTTTTGGCTGTAAGAGATATGCGCTTCTATGGATACAGATGCTAACAGATAGTAGCAACGTACCCATAGGCGGAGTCGTCTTGATTCTCATCTTTTTCATTCTACGCCTCCCGAGTCACGCTAAAGATCCGAAATTTCAATCTTTATCTCTCCTGGGCAAACTGCAACGATTAGATCCTCTTGGCTCCCTCTTTATTATCGGCGCTGTCGTCAGCATACTCCTAGCACTCCAGTGGGGGGGCCAATCCAAGCCCTGGAACGCGTCTACTGTAATTGGGCTCTTCGTTGGCTTCGCTCTTCTTCTAGGCGTATTTATCTTCATTCAACTGAAGCAGGGCGAAAATGCCACATTTTCACTCACGCTTCTCAGCCAGCGATCGATTCTCGCGAGCGCTCTTTTCAGCTTCTTTTTCTCTATGCCCACATATGTGGTTAGCACATACACTTCCCACAATAAACCTCCGATGAAGATGACTGATTGATCCGCAGTACGGATATTATATTCCTCTTTACTTCCAAGCTGCGAAGGGAACATCGGCGACCGAAAGTGGAACGCGGTTCCTTGCCCTAGCTCTCCCCCAAGTCTTCGGTGTTGTCTTGTCCGGTGCTCTAGTCACAGCCATTGGGATCTACGTAAGTGACCAAAACCCCCCTATTACTATAGGAAATGAGAGACGCTAATAAAAAAACTGAGTAGGTGCCCTTTATGATTGTCGGAACCGCAGTGGGGTTGGTTGGATGTGGCTTATTTCTGATGCTTGATCTGGATACTCCGCGAGCACTATGGGCGGTGTTCTTAGTTATCTGCGGTACTGGTACGGGGATTTCAATCAATCTTCCCTACACAGTTGTGCAGGCGGTTCTAGAGTAAGTAAATTACCCCGTACGGTATTTCGTTCATCCCTAACATTCCTAGTGAGACGCATGCCCCAACCGGGAATGGTAAGTTTGGTCACCGATTCACAATTAGACAGCACTAACTAGTCTCAAGCGGTATTACAATTCATGTTTCAGCTTGGAGGGTACGTTTATTCCCCTACAACGTCAGGGATAGTAATTAATGATATGTGCTAAGCGCCTTGAGTCTTTCTATCGGCCAGACAATCTTCCTTAACCAGCTCAAAGGCTCTGCCAAGGTTTTAACGCCATCGGTGCCTTACGAGGTTATTGTCCAAGCCGGCGCCTATAACCTTCGGGGAATAGCAACTTCCGACGAGTTTTATGATCAACTTCGTCAGGTATATATGAATGCTCTTCATAGCACATATATCTTCCCAGTCGTTGTTGCCGGCTTGGCACTTGTCACAACGTTTGCGTTAGAACATAAGAATATAAAGGTGATTAGTAAGGAGAGAGAGGAGGCAAAAGCTAACGTGGACAAGAAGCCTAGTAGTGGTGATCAATAGTTGTAATATTTGATGCTCTAATAGTACGGGGGAGGTATTCAATGGTAGGATTAAGGGAGCGATCAAGAGGATATATAGTCGGGAGGATATATAATAATGAAACGCTGCCGAAGGTCCAACAACATCAATATATTGAAACATTATTTTAATAAGTACTTATCGCAACGGCAACGCTATAGAACGTGGCCTTCGGAGGAAGACGCTGTATCTCTGAGAGTCCTGAGCGGTTCGGAGCATATCTAGTAAAACGTTGACGCTGTCGCTGCTAGTCTTTTCGGCGCTTTGCTGGTTTGCGGCATACAGGGCTTCCACTGACGTCACTTCAAACGGCGGGACAGCGAGGGTGGTGTGAGGATATGTGTACGCGGCGTCGTTATTGTGGTGTTGAAGTAATAGGTATATGAGTGGTTCAGTTGAGCTGATTGACTTGGTAACTAACTGACAGGTAGGTGGGAAGACCTCTATATATACACCGTTTGCCCCTATTCGTAGACTAACATGACAGTGACTCCTTGACCCCTCATACTTTCTACATGTGGCAATTGCGCCTGTGTTCATGAACTGATAATATAGGGGCGATGTTATCATATCGTCAAAGCCGTCATTAAACTGCAAGTCGTGTGTCGAGCAATGCTCCCAACCGTGAACCCAGTCAGCGGGGCTAGTAGTGTCCCAAGAGCTACTCCAACCCCAAGTGAACCAACCCATGCCGGTGTGAGTAGTGGATGTGGACGGTGGCGCGGGGATTTTCCGCTTTCGCGCGGCCGAGGTAGGCGTCGTGAGGCATAGAGTATTAGTCCGAAAGCACCGATCACCGATCGCACCTCACCGGGCGTGATCTTTCTATTTTTGACATCGCAGCTTCTGGTGTCAGAGTGGTTGGTCTCCAGAGTGAAAGTAGGTCACTGCTAGGTCACTGCTAGCTAGAAGTATAAGGGAAGGCCTTAATGTTATTAATTCCTAAACCTCTCCCCTAGAAGTTGGGAGGGTTCTCGTACTTATATACCCAGATGATACGCTAGTCCCACCTCAGTGGGTAGCTTCTACCCTGCTGCTACCTTATCCCCTGACATTTGGGCACCACATCGGTCGCAGGCAAAGCGACGGTAGCTATGGAATCCTCAACTTCTCTTGATGCAGCGAGGAGATATGGACAACTTAAAGACGGAGCGTTTACATAACCCTGAGTCATAGAGCTCGTGTAATCATCGTCGCTATGTCCTCATCAAGGGTTGTCGTGGCATATATAGGTGCCTATGTAGGTGTGCTAAAGATAGGCTTGTGTTGGTGGCGAGCAGTGAATAGGCCGGGCCGTAGGTACCTATATAGGTCCCTAGTGAAATTTTGCCCCCCAAGAGTATGACCATAGCACCTAATGATATGGGTCAATAAGTATGCTTCTGTGAGGTTTCCGGGACTGAGTATTCCTTAGATAAGCTGGGGTTTAATCTAGACCGTTCATGTTGCCATAGGTGGAAAGATCTAGTGTGTAACCCCGCCATTCCATGACACCCATGTCCCGAGTTCGTCCCCTAAGTTGCATCTCGCTATACGCACTAACTTCTAATATTCACAGGCTTCAATAGAGGAAATGCTCAATGTCTTAGTGTGAGAATATAAGTAATTCATCTCTTGCCTTGGCACAAGACATAGGTAAGGCAAGCCAGCATTCGTAGACTCAGGTTGCTGATATCTTTGTGTATATATTGGTTGGCACCCAGCGCTCTCCTGTCATACTTCAACCTTAGCACCCTTGGCTTTGCAAATAAGTCTTTCGCTTTGTGCCATGTATGTCGTATATTGCCGCACTCTCATCAGTACTCTGTTGCTATTAACCGTCAGGTATTAGTTCTGTCGAAAGTATAAGGGGTCAAGGAGTCACTGTCATGGTTAATCTACGAATAGGGGCAAATGGTGTATATATAAGAGGTCTTCCCACCTACTCATCAGTTAGTTACCAAGTCAATCAACTGAACTGAACCACTCATATACCTACTACTTCAACAGTTCAATGGGGCATTCCCTTCCTCTACTGCTGAGTCTTCTCGGCGCGGTTTCATAACGCTCACTCATCGATGTTGTTTAGCTGCACTTTGACTAGAATGGGTTAGGTAACTTCGATGTACCTATCGCGCTAGCTTGGATTCTACACTAGCGTAGCACATAAAACCTCCAATCAACTGAGACGGAGAACAGTGAGCCGACGTCTCTCCACTTTCCCAAAGCGGTAGTTTTTTGGGTATTTCTTTGTAGTTGCTGTTGGAGCAATAGGTGATGTGGTATTGATATTGTAGGAGTAATGGACTTATGGATATGGAGTCGCTGTGAGGGGTAACCTTATAGACCGGAATTTCCGCCGGAAAGATCGGGCTTCTCTGTACCGATATTTTAATTAAAAAGGTCCAGCATGTTGTCCGATCACTAACAAGTTCGGAGTCTAGCAAAAACTACACTATAAGCTTATCAAGTTCTATCCGCCATGCAAAATCCTTCAGTAATTCTTCACGGTGCACACGAAGCCTATGTAGAAGACAGACCGATCCCTGTCCTTAACGAGACAAATGATGTGATTATCCGCGTTGCCTATGTCGGCGTGTGCGGAAGTGATGTACGTGTGAATTCTTGCCTGTGTGTGGGAGGCTCTTCGGAATATCTAATAGCCTAGTTCTCTATGTTTCTAGACCCGTTTAGAAGGAAAGCTGATGTTCGTTTTAAGGTTCACTTCTGGAACAATGGAGGCCACCTATCTAGGGTAAAGGAGCCCGTGGTCATGGGTCATGAAGCAGCTGGTATTGTGCATGCTGTCGGCCCGAATGTGACCAATCTAGCCCCTGGTGATCGAGTGGCTCTCGAGCCCGGTATCCCTTGTAGAAAATGCCGAGACTGCAAAGCCGGAGCATATCAGATCTGCCGGAAGATGGTTTTCGCGGCCTCTCCTCCGTACCCCGGAACGTTGACGAAATTTTACGCCTCGTCAGCGGACTTCTGTTACAAGATACCTGACACCATGCCTCTCCAACAGGCAGTGCTTATGGAGCCACTAGCTGTTGCGGTGCACGGTATACGATTAGCAGGTGTTCATTTCGGACATAGAGTTGTTGTGTTTGGTGCCGGTACAGTTGGACTCTTCTGTGCTGCCGTTGCTAGAAACTTTGGCGCCGCGTTTGTCTTGTCCGTGGATATTTTGAAGAACAAGTTAGCCTTTGCGAAAGAAATTATAGGAGAAGGTGTAGGGGGAACGGCCATGCCAGACTCTTCGCTCACACCTGAAGAGAACGCGCGCCTGTTTATGAAAGCTCACGGGCTGGAAAACGGCGCCGACATAGTAATCGACGCCTCAGGCGCAGAGGCGTCGATTAACACGGGGATATTCCTATTGAGATCCGGTGGCACGTACGTTCAAGTTGGTATGGGCAGGCGAAGTGTTCAATTCCCCATTTCGGAAATCTGCGACCGGGAAATTATCGTTAAGGGTTCCTTCCGATACGGTGCAGGCGATTTTGAAACCGCAATGGGCCTGGTGGAAAAGGGCTGTATAAACTTGCAGCCTTTTATTACGAATGTTTTCCCTTTCGAGCAAGCAACCGAGGCTTGGAAGGCTACCGGTCGCGGTGAAGGTATTAAAAATATCATTGAGGCACCCAAGGAATGAGACTCGTCTACGAGAATATCACCTTTATCAAGGTAATATCTAAAAAAGAGTATGTACTGGGTGGGAGGTCAAAAGCCAGCACAGTTCAAGTACTTTAAATAAAACGTCTTCTACACATCTTAGCATATCTTAACCATAGTGACAGGCTTGTGTTCAATTATTCAATAAATAAATAAAAGTGATTTTAATAGTTATTAAGAAAGCTTAACGTATTATCACCAAGACTTAGAGCTGGCCCTCGTCGTGGTGCACTATTTAGTTTGTTCTCATATAATTTCAATTTTTTTTTAATAGAAATCAGTACTAGTTTGCCGTATCTACGGGGTTAAAACGTTAAAACAGGCAAAAAACGCTAGGTATGCAAAAGCTTGTTGATTTTTACCTACTTTAAAAAAGTCTACGCAAACAAAAAGCCTGCTTTATAGTTTAAAAACCTCTTAGAAATAGCAGCTACAAATAACCTCGTCGGCTAGATTAACCTATTTATTATTAAAAGCGTTAAGTATATTTAATACGCTAGTTTGCAATTTGCTGCGTTTTTAAAAATCAAAAAAGAGAAGAGAAGTTAGGCTGTAGCAAAAGTTAGCTATTAGAATATAGTTAAGAAATTTTTAAAAGTGCTAGACTAGGCCAGGGATTTGCTGAAAACAATAGGCTAGTTAACTTCCGAGGCAACAAGACCTGGCTTTATAGACGTAAACTTAGCGGCGCTGCGCTAGTACCTTGAGCTTGTATACGGTTGGGATATCTTCAAAAACGAGAAGCTAAAACTACTAGCGGAATAGTATAACAGGTTTTAAAAGCTGTTGTGGTAGAATGCGCTTGAAAAGCGGCCTATTGTTCATCTGTCCGAGTTTACTTTCACGATTGACATGTTTGAGATATAGTCTGACTAGTTTGGAATATTTGCGGAAGACCTTGACCGAAAGTTTGAGATGGAATCTATCTGATAGCATTGAAATATTCATGTGAGAAAGATAGACTAAAATATTTATCCCTTAATAACAGGGTCATATTCATCACAAACAATATTGGTTGCGCTGTCCTAAATCGACGAAATGTATGTGTTGCAGGAGGATTGAACTCTATGGCAAGTACTCATTAATGAGTAAGCTAAAAATCATTTCTGGATCAGTTTTGTAACATATGCAGAACCTCGTTGTTGTCTCCCATGTTTAATTAGATAGAGGTAAGCAGTTTAAACCTCACAGGTTAGATTATAGTCAAGCATTAGGTGGCAGCTTAAAATATAAAATTAATGAAAAGAACGAAGTTAAACTAATTTGCAAGCGGTTAAAACCTACTTCGGCTATGCTCATTTTAAATTGCCTAACGTAAACACTTGTCGCCCGGACCTAAACCGAAGCTAAGGTTATATAGGCGGCAACATATAAAGTAACTATTTCGAAGAGCTAGAATGTAACTTTACGTAAGCTATAAAATGGAGCAGAGGGGGGAATAATTATTTAACGTAAGTTATTGCCATACCTTAGACTCTAGAGCATTTTGCCTAAGATTAGGATCAAGCAACCTTAAGATCTGATTTAGTTTTCATTTAGACATATTGGCAGCAGTTTGCTCTTTTTTTTTTTTTTTTTTTTTTTTTTTTCATGCCCTCTTTGCATAGAAAACCTCTGGTTATATTTCCTTCTACTAAAATTGAAAGCACTTCTACACGTAGCCCCTTATTATATAATGGTGATAACTTTGGGATCATATGCATCGAACCAACCCAGTTCCGATTTCGTTTTATAATCCCATTCTTCGGGAGAAAATTGCTGTGGACGTTGTTTACTGGCTTTTTCGTCAATATGAAATAAGCCCAGCCGCTTGAATACCGGATATTTCGACTGTATTACGGATGATGAGGTCTGTCGAAGGATGAGGCCGACCGGGCCGCGTTTTCCAGCTGCCACGCATCGGCCCACCTCAAGGAGATGGACGCGAATCTTCTCTAGCTGTGGTGCTAGAAATTCCGGCTCAATGGCATCCTGAAACGGTTTGGTAATAACTAAATTGCAGTCGAAATTACCGGATTGCAGCCTTTCGAGCCGAACGTCAGTTCCCTTCCCGGAAAAAGTCCCGTAGTAGACCGCCTCTACCAATTTCCCCTGAACGGTGACGTATCCGCCCTTCACCGCGCCGTAGAGAGCCTTAGGCTCAGTGAGCTCTACGTCCACATTCAGAAGGACGAGCCTGGTGTCATTATTTGCTGCTTTGGAGTAGAGAAAGTTAGCGCGACCGAGGACTGATGCCCACGACCACGATGGACATAGATATTCCTGCAGTCGGGGGCCGAGGTGCGGAATTTCCTTTTCCCCGCCGAAGTCTGAGCTCTTCGCGCTCGCCACGATATGCCACAGAAGACTCATGGGAAGGGACTTTCTCCAGTGCCCTGCAAGGTACTGATCCTTGATGATGCTATTCCAGGCTTCTGCCAAACCTGAAGCGGCCCACTAGAACACTTGAGTTAGTTAATGGTTTATTGAGCGTGGTTTGTGAGAACTTCAGAAGCTTCTAGACTCGACTTTGGCTTAACAAGGACCAGGTACTGTAAAATTTAACTGCTTACAGGGCGGTCTCCAGCAAATGCGAGCCTCCGAGATGTATACGTCGGTATGAGAGACTCCCAATGTGAAAGTGCGATTTGCTGATGTTGGGTCCCTGACATCCCCATTTCGCTGTATTGCCTAAATAATTCCTCGAGCTGTGGCCGAGTCATGCAAATTTGTAAATGCGAATCATCTGGGTTAGGGCCTCTTTTCCACCCATCGGCGAATCCCTGTTTCGTTCCCGATTCCGGACATTGCCATCGAAGCTGACAGCTTCCGAACTGCAGGAGGCGGACAGGTAGATAGAACTCCTGCAGCGTCCAGGCTCGGTAATGAATGGGTTCTGTGCTGCGACTTTCAGGGATACTAGTGATGAATGCATTTCCCAGTTTGCCATCGGGGCATTGAAACGGCAATCGTACAGCAAGCGATGTCTCCTTGTTTAGATTGATTTGATGCAGGAAACCTTCGTTTGCTGCTTCTACCCGGGACGCCGTGATGGTTACTACGCTGTGTGCGTAGATACTCGGCACATCCGCCATTTGGAGTGCAAAGTCCCCTTCGTCGTCTTGAATGATGCAGAAAGAATCGATCCAAATATATTCCATTCCGAGGGCAAAAGTGACCTTTACCGCATCTTGTATCGTCTTCGGGATGCTTTCCCAATCCAAATCGAGCTTACCTGATTGCATTCGAGCCGTCGTTGTCTTGTAAGGCTGGTCACCACCCCAGCAGTAGCTGAGGACAACATAATGGGCCGGTACCTTATCTATACAGATGCGAACCATATAACTAGAAGAATTTGGGGATATTTGCAGCACGCGCTTTGGCATGAAAGTGAGTCCCGGCTTCGGACACTCTGGATGAGAAGTCAAGCAGGCCCAAAGCCAAGATCGCGCTCGGGCGAGATTCTCTGGAGAGCCGATGTTCGCATTGATTGGCCGATTCCATATCAGCTCATCCGCACCGTCCCCTTAAAGACACGACTCATACGATTGATTAGATTTGCCAGTTCTAAAGAAGTGTCTAATTGCTTCAAAAGGAGCTAGTGAACGAACCTTGGGGGGTTAAGACATCGACGGGGGCGTTGGTTCGAAGGAGACACTTCGGCGAGCCAGACGGCTCTGACTCCTCGCCATCCCAGAGCCCGAAAAAGCTGACCTCGTCGATGGGGAAACGGTCTAGCAAAGAATTACTGAATGTAGTCGCATAGAGAAACAACTGCGCTTCCCGGTTTAAGAGGCTGTAATATGTGTCCGGGTCGAAGGCTGTCCATCGCGAAATCAGCCACTCGCAAAAATGGCATTGTGCGGAAGCGGAGGCGCCTTTCCGGACGTCGGAAAGAGTCATATTGGAAAATAAAAATATTTCGTTAGCTGTGCTGGACGGCGGCTTGAAGGTGCCATGATAGTGTGTATTATTTACATCAATAATGTAGCCGTTACAGCAACGGCACGAATGATAGTCTTCGAGTAGTGTAGTCATAGTTGTCTCTTGAATAGAACTTGCTTTATTTTCCTCTGTAATATCGGCAATTCTGAAAGGTATAAGGTACTTGAGTAGGTATTGGAAGGATGTAAGTACATCTACATATATCATATATCAAACTTGAGTAAGCACCTACCTACCCGGGTGGGGGGGGGGGGGGGGGGTTCTGGGAAATGGTTACAGAAGGCTTGCTCAAGGCTTATAAGTGTCACGGTCGGCAATATCACGAAGACAGGGCTCCGGAACTATTGTCATGTATTCGTAGGAATCTACACTTAAGGAAGGAAAAGGGAAGCTATTCACAAACGGGCTGCCTAGGATGTGTCATATGT
>JBAWJU010000126.1:0-26215 GCA_037356035.1 Xylaria sp. Z50
ATATTATTTATATTATTTATATTATTTATATTATTTATATTATTTATATTATTTATATTATTTATATTATTTATATTATTTATATTATTTATATTATTTATATTATTTATATTATTTATATTATTTATATTATTTAATATATATTATAAATAAATTAACATTATAAATAAATTAATATTTTAGCTTAATATATTTTATAAAGTAATTTTTAAAAAAACTTTATTAAAAATATTTACTTTATATTAAATAATTTTATAAATATTAGTTATATAAATTTATAAACATTATTTAATTTATACCTATTTTATTTAAGCGTATGCTTTAAAATTTAATATAGTATACTAGTTTATTTTAATATAATGTTAATATATTTAATATATATATTTAAATAAAATAGCTATAAAGTAAATAAATATAAATTTAAATTTATTATTTAATTATAAATTAAATAATATAAAATTTAGTTTTATATAACTAGTGTAATAGTTATAACATAACCTTATACCGATTAAGCTATAACCTTTTTAACGTAGACTGCAGAGGGGTTTAGTTTAGAAGTAAAATATAGTGCATGTATTGGAAAAGAAGTGTGGAATTTTGGCGCAGCTAGAATTCCCTACCTATGTGGGCTACACTATGTGGGTCTGTAGGGTCCATGTGGCTAGACTAGTGGCCATGGCCACTAGTAGCCACCTGTATCACTTTTAAAAGGAACGTCGAATAACTAAGGTGGTAGCCTAGTTATCTAATACCGTCTATATAGTACGGCAGATAGCCTGCACACTGCTGGTTCGTTTTGCCGTAACTAAAGGTATTTTTATCTCGATTACCGTAAGCGATCGAGATAAAAAACCTTTTTTTTATTATTATAATATATTATATTACCTTTTTATACTTTTTTTTATTAGTTATATATTATTTTTTAATATAAAGTAAAGTTAATTAATTAATTAATTATATTATTATTATTATTATAACTAGTTTAATAATATAATTACTTAAAAATAAAATATTTATATATAAATAAAAATTATTTTTAAGCTTTTCTTTAAAAAAAAACCTTTTTTTATAAAACTTTAAAAGTTATAATAAAAGATTATAGTTAATAATCTTTTATTATAAGCAAATATTATTATTATAAACTTTAATAAGCTAGCTAATCTTTAAAAAAAAAAATTAACTTAAATAATTATTATAAAGTAAATTAAAAATAAGTTTATTAATATAAGCTTAGCTTATAATATATTATTAAATTAATAATTACTTTAAGGTGTTTTATAAATATAATGATAAATAATATTATAAAGATTAAAAGGAAATTATTTAGGCTTTAATATGTTTTATTGTTAAGAACTATAAAGATAGTGTAAAGTTACCCATTTCAGTGGCACTTTTAAACGTTTTGCTAAATGAATTATCGGTAAACATGTGTTATTTTAATACAAATGGCCGGCGAAGATGCCAGCCTCAACATTATTCTCTTGAAATCTACATGCATCATGAGTGCATTCCTAGGTATTATTCTCTGCCTAAGCGCACGGTTTATACAATCTTTGAAATGATTGTTATCCAAGTCGCACCCTTGTATTGACTAGAATGTACTGGCGTACTTACTGGCGTGCCGCTGGTCTGAGTTATCACTACCACATATTTACTGTTTCGACAATCACGGTATCAGATATATATACAGGGGACAACCCATTTTCTTCTAAGGCTAAGCGACTCCATATTTATAGCCCATGTAATTAATTTATAAATTTTTATGTGTAGAATCGAGAAAGAGATTATTTCGATCTTGCAGCGCCCGGAATCTATGCCTAGATCCATCAACCTCAGTCATGCCTCTGAGCACTATTACGACACCAAATATGTGCAATACCATTTCACATATCGCAGATGTAGGGGATAGGAGTTACTTCCTTATAATTTAACCTATAAGAGGCTATTGACACCTGTATCGCAGGTTGAATGGACTTTCAACGGCGACTCGTATAACTGAGCTATCTAGTGCAGTGACCTCTCTCGAATCATTCTGGCTGAATGTGATGCTATTGTGTGTTTATTATTATCGTACGAGCATTCTAATTATGTTCGCTTCCTCGGTGTCTCGGAACTATCGGCACAAAGGATAGTACACCTTGCGAGGTGGGTATTATCTCTGAAAAATTGTCGACATGATCTTGAATACACGTGAAGGCTGGGTCACATAGCAATCATGACTCACTTTAGTAATATGGGCTTCGTTCATTGGGCAGCTTTCAATAACCTCAACCCAGTTCGCCGAAATTGGCTCGCACGGCTCACACGCGTATCTACACCACAAACTTATTATTATTTGGCAAAACCACCAAAACTTGTTTCCAAGAGCGCGTCCTCGTTAAAATCAGAAGGAACCGGGAAACGCGGATGAAACTGGGAAATGCAACAGGGAACAGGGAAACGCTACCCTGGACATCCCAACTGCACATCAGCCGCAGCTTAAGCAAGTCATTTGGAAATACCCTAACTTACAACTCCTATTATGACTCACTTTCTGCCGCAATTCCGTTCGGTTCGTTCTGACCCCTGAGCTGATCAAGTGAATAATCAAAATATTCCATCAATTGAAGCAACTGTGTTGAAACTTCACCAAGGGGCTTGAAGTCACATTAATAGTTAAATTGATAGTGTGATCACGTTTCTAAAGCTAGGCATAGTGCTTACCTGACTTTTAATCATGTTCGATGACGTTGAGCGTAGTGTACCGGAATTAGACTAGTATAACCGCTGTACCTTGGAAAGTCGGTATTTACAAGCTGGATGGGTAGCTCTGCGCCACATCGTGCAGTGTAACTAGTGTATAATATCTTTGTTCAAAAGAATGCAAGGAATTATGATTCCACGTCATGGTACCGAAGGGTGGATGGATAGGTGTGCCTCTTGTCAAGGGGCCCTAGTCACGGCCGGAGTAGAATGGCTTGCTACGCGGCTCGCATGATTCCGACTGCACGCACCACACCATGGATGGTTGGAATATGGGAAGAAATTCGACCCGGAGCCACGGGAGAGCATTACTTGGTGATGATAATTACCGCCGCAACATATTACTTAGCATAATCGTGTAGTATATTCACAAAAGAGCTGAGCTCGGGTCGCGTATCAGCGTGATCGCGGCGCAGCTCGTAAAGGCGGAAATTAGAAGGGGGGTAGATGCATTTCGTCTTAGAAGCAGCATGTGACGGTCGCCATAGTCCTTTCTAAGCCCGCCCTTTGCGATTGGGGTTTCGAGAATATAAGTAGTGTTGTTGATGTGTGGGTTACATTGAAACGGGGATCATCAACTAGAACCATGCTGATGGGTTCTCCTGCGGCTGGTGTCCCCTAACAACCGAGATGCGGGTACCCTGTCTTGATTGATGGTGCCGGGGCCGTCGCTACGATATCGCCGTCGCCTACTAGAGATATACTATTATTAGGTAGTTTACCCAAAGTATGCTGTAGATGGCTATTTGTTCCATTAAAAAAAAAAGAAGAAAAAGAAAAGAAAACGTTCATATCTTTTCTTGTCGGAGTTCTCGGATTAGTGAGTGTGAGAGGCTTTACTCAACGAATCGCAACTATTATCGATACAAATGCCGAAGCGCGCCTTATCTAGTATTATAATGTTACCAAGGCAAATGCAAGGAAGAGAGCGACTGCCCCCGATTCGGTGCTGAAAGCCAATCTCTAAGTTAGATGGTGGTATGCTGTTGACGTGCGTCATAGCTGTGTATGTCCTAGCTATAGCTCGCAACCATTTTCTTTTTGGTTCCTGCATGATTGTAACAGCGATTACGTTGTGTACACATGATCATAGACTGCTCCATCAGGGTGAACTCGATGTCGCACGATAATACGCCACGACTATCCTGGTATCTTACCCACGAGAGAGGCTGTCCTAACAAAGGACGCGCCACTCTGACCTTCGGCAAATAGTCGACCTATAGCGATCGTGCATTCCACCTGCTACTCTATCTCGTAGTAAGTCTCGAGTACTCGGTGCCGTAGAATGTATTGTACCTCGCAAATGCGCTGAGGAACCATTACGCTATTCTTATCCTTCGCTTTCGCTACACAGGTCTGCTCTACCCTATGTATGTATGTATGTATGTATGTCTCAGCGCTGCTCAGGCTGTATACTACAGCACGCAGCCTTGGTAGAACCTCGGTACCTCATCTGAGACGATGAACCGTACCAAATCTCCATGTTGAGACATTTTGATTCCTCCAAGCTCGCTTCACGGGGCCTCGGTCTTAGCCCTTTCTGCTAAATGACGAGTGGTAAGAATAACGGGCGACGCTAGTCTGAGGACGAGGTTTACGAGGCTGTGTCTGGCCAACTGCTCGAATGGGTTCCGATTTCTATATTGATAGACTAAGATAATGTTGACTAACGGGTTGTCTGCGTGAGAGCTCTAGATGATGAACAGCGGTGAGTATTGGTAAATATCGAACGACGGATCGAGGATGGCTTGAAGGCGGTGACTAAACTAGAATGCCGGTGTGCGCCACTAGGGTGCTGCGATGAGGTGGCTTAATATGAATGGACCCCAGCATTAGCGAAATCTCGCGTCAGCCTTATTCAACTCTAACCAAAACTTCGGTATGCCTTGATGATATGGGGTTAGCACTGGGCCAGCTACGGCTCCGGAGAGGGGTGAACTAGTATACTCGAGCTCATGATGAAGCCACATTCTCTGACCACACTTCCTCGGGTGTCGGTGTCCCACTCCCTCCCCACACCACCAAATCTTGCGCCGATGGACACGCGACCACAGCCTCGAGGCCGTTTTGACAACCGGCTGGGACGCCGTCACAGGGGTCTTCCAAGATACGAGAGCTCAGCATGCACTCTGCTGTAGCCTGATTCCTAATCTGCACGGGACTAAACTATTGGGCCTCGACATTATGCCCATTCCTCTACCTATTACGCTTCATATAGGTGGACATCACGCAGAATGTTGCCCTTCGGATGAGACCTGATGAACTTTGTCATCAATAAAACGCCGTAATGAGTTCCCGGACCCGCCGGGAACAGCCATCGTGAACATGGGAGGAGAGCCCCTGGTCTCTAGCCCGGTTTGTTATGAGGGATAGAATTATCGAATCTAAGCTCGGAGAGATGACGAACATCTCTTGACAGGACTATATAAAGTCAGTGAGACACCTCTCCGTTGTGTCGTCTATCCCGCGGGCTACCACTCTAGATCGCTAGTAATCTCCGGAACATTGCATAGCCTCGTGGTTATCGACTCTATCATTTTCGGTCTGCAAATTCTACTAGCTCTCCTCTGCTGTGCAGATGCTTTCTTTCGTGCCGCTCGCCGGGGTATTATCAGCGGCCCTATTCGCAGGGTTCGGTCGGTGTGCTCCCTCATCATCATCATCATCGCAGTCAGACGCGCTCGGAGTTCGAGGCCCTGGGTCTTGTCACACTCCTTCAAACCGAGCCTGCTGGAGCACTGGATTTGATATTAATACCGACTATGACACAAACACCCCGGCCGGTACTCTAAGAACGGTAAGTGCGAGATTCTGCAGTTACAAGGAGAACCTACCGGAGCCGTGCCTAACTCGTCAGATAGTTCAACTGGGAAGTGACGGAGCATGACAATTGGACAGGTCCGGATGGGAGGGTTAAGAGCAAAGTGATGCTCGTCAACAACCAGTATCCGGGGCCTACCCTGACTGCTGACTGGGGTGATACTGTCGTAATAAATATCAAGAACAGCCTTCGTCTCAATGGAACTTCGTTTCACTGGCATGGCATACGCCAGTTTCGTACTAATATCATGGATGGGACCAATGGAGTAACTGAATGTCCCATCCCGCCAGGAACGACCAAGACATACAAATTCAGGTTAACCCAGTATGGGACAACCTGGTACCACTCTCACTTTTCCGCGCAATATGGTAATGGCGTCGTTGGGGCTTTTGTCATCAATGGGCCAGCTTCTCTACCGTACGACATTGATCTCGGGCCCTATCCTATCAACGACTATTACCTCAAGACGGCGGATGAAATCGTACTCGACACCCAGCGTAGCCCGGCGCCGCCACCAAGTGATAACATCTTGTTCAACGGCACCAATATCAACCCGGCTGGTAGTGGAGGTGCCTACTCTAGAATAACGCTAACGCCCGGCAAGCGTCACCGTCTAAGGCTCATTAACCCCTCGGCCGAGCATAACTATCAAGTGTCGATTGTCGGCCATGACATGACCGTCATTGCGACTGATTTGGTCCCGGTTAACTCCTATACCACAAACAGTGTCTTCCTCGGCGTCGGCCAACGCCTCGACGTGACTATCGACGCTTCAAAGACACCAGGAAACTACTGGATGAACGTTAGCCTGCCCGCGAGTGGCCTCTGTGGTTCTTCGCTAAACCCAGCACCAGCAGCCATCTTACACTATTCGTCGGTCCCCAACGGCATCCCAACCAACCCGGGAACCCCGCCGCCCGACTCGGGATGTCGTGACTCTCTAAACTATGTCCCGATAGTGCAGCGGCAGGTATCGTTAAGCCAATTCACGCCCGGTCTCCAGAATACACTCGACGTAACGGTCGACACCAGCCCCCTCGTGTTCTGGAAAATCAACGGCACGTCAATAGACGTGGACTGGGACCGACCGGTGCTGGATTATGTGCTACAAGGCAACACGTCGTACCGAGCGTCAGAAAACGTGGTGATCGTGAACCAGAAGGATGTGTGGACGTTCTGGGTGATTGAGAACTTGTCGATCGTCCCGCACCCGATCCATCTACATGGACATGACTACCTAGTGCTCGGGGCGTCGGCGACGGGTGCGGGGACCTTCACGGCAGCCGATAAGGCGAGTCTGAAGAGCGCCAACCCGACGCGGCGTGACGTGTCGATGCTCCCGGGTAATGGGTGGCTGGTGCTCGCCTTTAAGGCCGACAACCCCGGCAATTGGCTGCTGCACTGCCATATCGCGTGGCACATCAGTGGTGGCATGAGCGTAGACTTCCTCGAGCGTGTCTCGGAGCAGAAGGCACAGATTAGTTCAGCTGATTTGAAGGCCTACAATAACAACTGTGCCGCGTGGCGTAATTACTTTGATCATAGCGGGCTCCACAAGATCGATTCGGGCCTGTAAATAAAACAAGGGGAAGTGGTTGCCCGGTATTGCTCATACTACTCTCTAATTTTGGTGATGTTTCTTTCTTGTCTCTTACCGCCCTTTTCCCATTACTTATTTATTATACGCATATCTCTCTCTACCTTCGATTCTTGTATATACATACACACACATAGATACCTAGGTAGGTACATATATGCATATATACATTTGGGCGTCCGGGTAATAAAGGTGGCGAAGAATTTCCGCGGAGGGATGGCATATACAGGCGTGGGTACCCAAGATGTTGAATAAAACGTACAATAGCATATATGTATATGATTCAAATGGCTACATGAGTCGAAGCTGTGGTTATTTCGCTTTTACATACTGAACCTACACTAGGTACAGACTTAGTAGTACTTGGTTAGATTCTTCATCTGGCTTGGGTTAAGTACTCAACAGCATCATGGATTACGGAGCACACGAGTAGCCGGGCCGACGGCAGGTGGTTCGGCCAATAACAGGCCCGTAGCG
This sequence comes from Xylaria sp. Z50, assembly GCA_037356035.1. Classification (NCBI taxonomy): domain Eukaryota; kingdom Fungi; phylum Ascomycota; class Sordariomycetes; order Xylariales; family Xylariaceae; genus Xylaria; species Xylaria sp. Z50. Next base: position 7,638 of record JBAWJU010000126.1, read on the forward strand.
TCGTGGGTACCACACTAACCTGGACGGGTATGTGTTTTCGAGTGTCTGAGTTTTCCGATTGGACGAAAATAGGTCTGGCTCTTTATTTTTTATTTTTTACTTTTTACTCTTTACTTTTTAATTTTTTATTTACCTACCTAAGGTATATAGTAGGTACTGCTGCGGTAATTATAGTAGGTTTACTAGGCTTTTAACAGCGACTAGGCTTCCCTATAATTTTTACAATGTGAAATCGAAAAGGCTAATAGATTTAAAAAAGCTAGTAAAATTAAGAAAGATAGTAAACCTGCTATAAGAGCGCTATAAATATACTATAATAACTATTAAAATTTATTATAATAACTATTAAACCTTACTATAATTTACTAATAAGCTTACTAATCTTAGTTTATTTAGTAAATAAAACTAAATATTTTTAATTAAAACTTAAAATATATAAAATATAAAATATATTTATAACTAATAATATTATTACTATTTACCTAATTATAATAAATATATAAAATATATAAAATTTAGCTTTTTAACAAATTTATATATTTAGCTATATATATAAATAAATTACCTATGTTTATATATACGCTAAAAAATTATAAAAATATTTTTTAATGTTTTAATTATATTTGTTTAGCTTTAGCTTATAGCTATAACTTATAACTAAGTTTAATTTTTATTATAAGCTATAACTTAGAATTTTTAATAATAATAAATTGTTAGTAGTTAAAGTTATAATTTTAAAAATATATACTATTAATTAATAAAAACAATAATTTTTTTAAGTTTTAATACTATAAACAACTATACTAAAGTTAACTATAAAGTTAACTATATAAATATAAATACTAACGCTAATATATATATATATACATATAATATATTTAAAAATAGTAAAGGTTTTAATTTATTTAAACTATACTAATACTATTAATAAAAACTATATAAAGCTTTTTAGGCTTAATAATAGAAATTCCTATAATAATAGCTTTATTTGTTTATTTAAAAATCTCTAGGGTTAAAAAAAAATTATAACAATTAGTATAACTTATTAGATTAAAAATAATAAAAATATATTAGTTATTAAAGTTTTTAAAGATTATAATATAATTAATATAGCTAAAGTAATTTTAACTAACTTAAGAAAAACTATTTTAAAAAAATTGCATATACTAACTGCAGCTAAAAATAAAGTAATTACTAGATTTTTTATACTATTAAATCTGTTAGTAAAACCAGACTTATTTTTTTTAAATATTTTTTTTTCTAGTATTTTACTGTTTAACTATAGTACTTTATGTTTTAGCACTAGTATTAAACGCTAAAAACTTTTTAAACTGCTAAAAACTTTAGTATGTTATTAATTACTAAAAAAAACTTATTTATATATAAACTTAAACTTTTAGCTCTACTAAATTAGTTTATTTTTAAATAAAAAAAAGTAATCGATTTTTTTTAATAGTTATAATAATATACTAATTATAAATATATATAAAAAATATTATATATAATTAAGCTGTTTTTATAAAAAAAAAAAGTTTACTATTATTAATATTATAATATTGTTTAGCAAGTTTTTTACTAAAGAGGTAATTAATTATAGTTAAAAATTAATATAAATTATTTTTAAATATGCTAATATTAAGCTTATAGTTACTATTGTTTTAAATATTTATTTAATTAGCTTATAATAAAACTTTAGCAAAAAAAAATAGGTACTTTTTATAAAGCTTAGATATTTTTATAGTTAAGTTAAGATTATTATATATATATGCTTTATATAGTATTAGTTAAAGCGTTTTTTAAAAGTTTATTTTTATAAAAAAATATGTTTAATGTTTAAATAGTTTAATTTAAATACGCAGTTTTTAAACTATTTATTTTAATATATGTTAGTATATAAGCTAACGTATTTAAAGAGCTTAAAAAGAAAAAAAAAATAAAAAAAACTAAAAAGAAAAAAAAAAGTTTTTTAAACAATAGGCAATAAAATGCCTAAGTTTAAAAAAACTGCCTTTTAAAGGCAGTAATATTAAAAAAACTATATTAACATACTAGCAATATTTACTGCTATTTATATAACAGCAATAATATAATAAGCTTATTTTAAAAAAAAAAAGGTATTTAAAAAAAATTATAAACTTACTAATAAAAATTTTTTTTAATAAATATATTAATATTAATAAAAAAACTATACTTATAAATAATAATAAAATAGTATATAATAATATAAATATTTAAATATAGTATATTATTTATAAATTAAAAAGTAGTAGCTTATTAAATAGCTTTATTATTTTTTTTTATATTACTAGCAAGATTTAAAACTTTAAAAAAAGCGAAAAAATAGGCATAAAAAAAAGTTCTAATATAAAATACTATTTAAAATTATTTTTTAACTAAGGTAATAATAATTAAAAAGCAGTTAAATATATATTAAGCTTTATAAATAATATTGTTTATTTTATTTTACTAGTTTATTAAAATGCTATAGCTTATTAAAATAATATTGCTTTTTATAATTAAAATAAAAGTTTTAATAATTAAATTTATAAAAAATATGTTAATAATATAGTTTTTTATTTGCTTAGTAAATTTTAGCTTAAAATAATTAAGCTTAAGCTATTATTATAGCAAAATAAAAATAATTATTAATTATTATATATAAAAAAACATATTATAATTAGCTAAATAATAAATTAGTAATTAAAGCTTTTGCTATTTAAAAAAAAAAATATATATATATAAAGCTATAATATATACTTTAAAAAAGCTTTTTTAGTTAAAATGCTATTATATAATAAGTAATATATTAAATTGCTTAAGCTATTAAATTTTAAATAAGCAAAATTTATAAAACAACTAATAATTAAATTTAAAGCTAATAAAATAGTTATTAAAAAAAGGTTAAGCTTGCTAATATTTTATTGCTTACTATATATTTTTTTAAATATTTTAAATTTAAGCTTTAATATTATATTTTATATTTATAAAGTTTAATTATAAAAATAACTTTTTTTATTAATATTAATAAAAAATAGCAAGCTAAAATTAGTAATAGCTTACTATTTTAAGCTAAATATAATATTATAAAATTAATAAAACTTAATAATATAAAAGCTTTTTATATTATTATTTTTAGCTTATTATAGCATATTTTTAATATATATTATAATAAAAGCGTAGATTTTAGTTTTTTTACTATTAATTTTTTAAATAATACTATAGTTTATATATATTATAGTTTTTAAAGCTATAATAATATTGCTAAAATTAAATATATAAAGGCTAAAAATAAAAAAAAAAATGCTTTTAAAGTAAAAACGCTTATTAGCTATAAGCGTAGCTAATATAAAATAAAAGCTTATTAATATATAATAAAAATTATAATAAATATTAAAGCTGTTAATAAATATTAAAATAAAAAAAAATATTATTAATATAGCAAAAATAGCTAGATTTTATTTATTAATATAAAATTTTTATTTATAAACTTTTAACTTAAGTTTAATATAAAAAAAATAAATATAATAAATTAAAATTAATTTAGCTTAAATAATAATATAGTAAATAATATAATATTTTTAATTATAAACTTAAAAGGTTTTAATATTAAAATACTTAGAAAAACCTGCGGCTATACTATGTTTATAAATTTAAAAAGCGGTAAGATTATATATATTTAATAATTTTTTACCTTAATAATAATTAAAAAATATATTAAAATTAACGTTAAAATAAGTTTATTATTATTTTAGTTAAAAGTATAAATTATATTATTTTTATAAGTAAAAAAAGCTTTTTAGATTTAAAAAACTAGTTTATAAATATAAAATGTTTTATAAGTATAAAAGTTGATATGTTTATTTTAGCTAAAACTAATTATTTAACTAATATAAATATTTTTAATATTTTTATTATTTTTAAAAATACTTTAGCAAAAGCAATTTATATTTATATACTAGTAATAAATAAACTTTAAAAAAAATATTATAAAACTAGGCTTACTATTAATAATAACATAAAAATACTTGCTAAAAAAAATACAAATTAAAAAAAGCTAAGCATTAAAATAATATAGCTTTAATAAGTTGTTAATAAATATACTTAGTTTAAAATATATATATTTTATAATTTTAAAAGCAATAAAGTTAGTAAATATAAAAATTAAGTTAAAAAAAGTTACATTTATTATAATTTTAAGCAGGTTTTTAACAAGTTTTTTTAGCTTAGCAGTAGTAAAAAGTATATATTTTAAAATAATCTTTTTGCTTTTGCTTTTAAAACACAATTAGTAATGCTTTATAAAAAGCAACTTAAATACTTAAATTTTTTTATATTTTTTTATTTTTATTCCTAAAAAAAAAGTTAAAAGCTTTATAATATTAAAAAAAATCTCTGCTTTTTTTATTTTTATAAGCAAAAAATAATAGCGTAGTTTATTTTTAAAAGTTAATATCTGCTTAAAAAAGCTAGCAATAAAAAAATAAATATTATTATTAAAGCTAGTAATTAAATATACAATATTAACTAATAATATATAGTTTTTATAATTTATATTAGTAAGTTTAATATAAGCTGTTAATACTTTTTTAAATTAAGAAATTTTTAAATATTTATTTTGCTAAATAAAAGAAATAATTTTAAATAGGTTATTTAAGTTTGCTTTAAGCTTAAAAAACAACTTAGAAATAATATAAGGTTAGAAAATTTTATTAATTAATTTTAAAAAAACGCTTTTAAGCTTAGATATATTAAGCTTTTTACTTTTAGCAAAGTTAAAAAAAGTAAAAAAGTTAATATAAATAATTTTTTTATATATAATAGCATTAAAAAGTTTATTAATAAATACTGCAGTTTATATAATATAATTAATAACTTTATTTATATAGCAAATATTAAAAGCATTAATAATTATTAGCAAATATATTAGCTATTAAACTATATTATTTAACTATAGTAGTTAAATTATAAATACTAACTTTTATTAAAATTAAAGTTAAAGCTTTTATTTAAAAAATTGCTGCTATTATTACTACTAAGCTTTTTAAAATTAATATTATTATTATTATTAAAAAGGTTAGCTATAAAAATATTACTATTTTAAGCTATAAGTATAAAGTTTTAAAATTAAAATATAAGTTTATTATTAGCATTTTAGTAACTAAGTTGTTACTTATAGCTATTTAACTTTCTAAGGGCATATTATAACATCTTAATAATATAAGAAATAATATAGCATATACAAAGTTTATAAATTGCTTAACGCTAAAAAAAAAGTAATAAAATATAAATATAAAAAATAAAAAGTTAGTTATAAGTAAAAAATACTAACTTAAAATAGTTAATATTAATATTAATATAAGGTATAGTAAAAAATAAAAAAAGGTTTAAAATATATATAAAAATTTCTTTTTATATATAAAAGCGTTTTTATTTTTTAAAAAAAATTTACAAATTACTAATATAAACATTTAGCTACTTTTTTTTTTTTTTTAAAGGTTTTTTATATATATATATAATATTAGTTGCTATAAAAAAAAAGGTACTTTAATACTTTATATTTTTTCTACCTATATATATTTATATATATATATATATACTTTTTTCTTTTTTTTATATAATACTTACTACTATTACTAAAAAAAGGATATTTTTTTTATTTTTTTATTTAAGAAAATTTAAGTGGTTTTATATGTTTTTTTTTTATATTAAAACTAAGATCCTTTTTTTTAAAGTTATATTATATATTTTTAACCTTTTTATTTTATATATACTTTTTAACTTAAGTAAGTTATTAAGTTATTTTTTTTTTAAAAACTTTTTGTTATTATTTTTAATTTATTTTTTTAGCTTTTTTATATTAAGCCTATTTTTATTTTAAACTTTTTTAGCAATATAATATTAAGTGTTTTTTTTAGTAGTAGCAGCAGCTAGCTTTTTAAATATATTTTAGTTTTTTTACCTTTTATTTTAAGTTATAATTTTAGATAAGGTTTTTTAAAATAAAGCTTTATAAAAAAAAATATTTTAAAATAAGGTTTTTTAGGCCGTAATTTTAAATAAACTATCTTTAGCTAGTTTTATATGCTTAATTATTTGCTTAATTTTATTAAGCCTATTAAACCTAGCAAAAGCGTTACTTTTATAGCTTATTTAAACACCGGTAATATTTATTAAATAAAAATTCTATAGCAATAATAATAATATAATGCCTAATATAAAAATAAATATAGCCTGCTATTTTTAGCTATAGCAAATATTTTAGTTTTTTAAAAGTTATTTTTATTTAAGCTACTATTATTAGCTAATTTTATAACCTTTTTTTTATATTTTAACTTATTTTTATTACCTTTAAATTAATTATATAAAGTAGTATAATATTTAAAAAATATAAAAAAATTAAATAAAATATTAAAAATATTTATTTAAAGGCTTTTTTTTTTATTTGCTATACTTTTTATATAAAAGTAGCTAATTTTAAAATACTTTATATTTTTTTTACTTAAAAGCAAGATCTAAATTTCCTAAGCTTTATTTAAGCTATAAAAGCTAAAAATATTATTAACTATAAAGTTTACAAAATTATCTTAGTTTAATTTTTTAATAAGCTAATATATTTGCTTATTAAAACGTTATTTTTTAATATTAATATATTAAGCTAAACTTTTAACTAGTATAAAGTTTATACTATAAAATGCTTTAGCAACTTTAAGTACAAAATTTTTTAGCAAAATATATATATAAGCTTATATTTTTTTTTTATTTTTTTTATATTTTTCTTTATATTTTTTTTCTAATTTTTTTTTATTTTTTTTTTATTTTTTCTTTATCTTTTTTCTACTTTTCTTATATTTTTTCTATATTTTTCTTATATTTTTTTCTATTTTTTTTATATTTTTTTTTTAGTTTTTTTATATTTTTTTTATTTTTTTTATATATTTTTTTTATACTAATTGTTATTAATAAAATATTACTATTACTTAATATAAAAACTTTAGCAAAAATAGCTTTTATATTAATTTAACTTAAGGCTATAATAATAATATAATTAAAAAGCAAATAAAAAATTAAATTTATACCTAACTTAAAAACTTTAAAGTTTTTAAGCTGCTATTTTATTTTATTTAAAATATTATTAATTATAAAGCTATTTATAATAATAAAAAAAACCTTTTTTTTTATTACTATAAAGTTATTGCCTATATTATTTTAATTACTATTAGCTATATATACTTTTTTAAATGTTAGCTTAACAAATAACTTAATAGCTTTTATTTTATATAGTATTATAATATTAAAAAATAAAATAAAAATAAAAGTAATTATAAAAAAGTTAGCAATATTTTTAAAGCTTTTAGTTTTTATAAATATTTTATATAAATAGAATTTAAAAATATTACCTAAAAAAATAACTAGTTTTATAAAAAGGCTTTTAAATGCTATATTTTATAGCTTTTTAAAAAAGCTATTATTTTTAATTTCTTTTTTTTAAAGCTAAATCTAAACAGCTTTATTATATTTTTTCTAACTATTATAGCATAAGTTTTACTAAAGCTTTTTTTTTTTTAGCTATTTATAATAGTAGTAGTAATAATAGTAGTAATAAAACTTAAAGCTATTATAGTTATATATAATATAAAAGTAAAAGCTTATATTATTTTAAAAGCTTTTTTTTTTAAAATAATAACTTTAGATTTTTTAGCCTGCTTATTAAATTTTTTTCTGCTGCTAATATTAGTTTTATTACTTTTATTAATTTTGCTTTAATATAAAAATTTAAACCTTTTAGTTATTTTTTTAGTTGTTTTTTTAGTTGTTTTTTTAGTTGTTTTTTTAGCTTTTCTAGCTTTTTTAAACCTTTTAAACCTTTTAGTTGTTTTTTTAGTTGTTTTTTTAGTTACTTTTTTAGCTTTTTTAGCTGTTTTTCTAGCCTTTTTAGTTGTTTTTTTAGCTGCTTTTTTAGCCTTTTTAGCCTTTTTAGCCGTTTTTTTAGTTGCCTTTTTAGCCTTTTTATTTTTAACATTTTGTTTAAACTTTTTTATTACCTTTTGTTTTTATTTTCTTTAATCTGTTTACTGTTTGTTAGACCTTTTAAACCTTGTTGCTAACGCTTTTTTTAATAATAAAAAAAAGATAACAATAAAAAAAAAAAAAAAAAAAGAAAAAAAAAAAAAAAATTTCCGGCTTTGTTGTTTAAGCTATTACGTAAATCTTTATAGTAAAAACATAGAGTTTGCTAACGTTTTTAGTTCTGCTAATAATAATAATAATAATAATAATAATAAAAATAATAAAAACAATAATAATAAAAATAAAGATAAAAATAACAATATTATAAATAATATAAAATTTAGTAATAAAAATAAATATTTTATAAAAATTTATTTTAAGCAGCTTAACTATAGTTAAGCTAGTTTTTACTAACTATATTATGCTTTTTTAAATAAAAAAAACTGTTATATAAATATTGCTAGTAAATTAAAAATAATTTAGCAATTTTTAAACTTAATAAGTTATATTATATTTTTAATTTTTTATTAGTTTATTTTTAATTTTTTATTATTTTACTAAATTTACTATATTATTATAGTATTTTTTAGCTTTTTTACTTATTTATTTTATTTAGCTTATACGGGCTTATATAAACTTATATAAAAAATTATATATTAAATGCTTTATTAAATAGCACTAATAATTTATATTATTTAAGGCTTAATATTAAAAAATTATATATATTATTATAATAATTATACTAAAAGTTATTAGTAAGCTAATAGTTTAAACAGACTTATAAAATTAAAAATAATTAAGTATATAGCTTTATAAATTATAGTAAATATTAGTATAGTTTATTTATAATTTATACTAAGCTTTATATTAAAACTTATAAATATAATAACTTATAGTAATTATAATTTTTTTTTTTTTTGCTAGAGTTTATTAATTAATTGTTTAAATATAGCTTTTAACATACTTTTTAAATAGTATTTATTTGTTAAATTAACAATATTTTTTTACTAATATTTTTATAAAGTTTTTTTAGTATAATGTTTTAAATAACTATAAAAATATTAAAACATTAGGGCTTACTAACACTTACTAAAGGTTTAATGTTTTATTTTAAAAGTACTCTTATATATATTTTATTAGTAAAAATATTTTTAGGTTAAGAAGGATAGTAGATTTTGGAAGGCTAGTCGATTTTAGAAGGCTAGTTGCACTTTTCTAAGGATAGTTAGGCTTCCGGACCCCCTCAAACCCCTAGTACAGTAAGTAATGAAACCTCAAGGGCACACAGGCTATTAGTAATAACTATTGTGGTTACCTCGGTGGATAAAAAGTGCGGCATGATTAGGTAGACCACCTACATAAAGAGCAAGTATCTCAGGTTGCCGCAGGTTGCTGGAGAAACTGGCCGAGGCCTTCCTTTCTCTATAGTGCGCGGTTGCGAAGACGTCTGACAACTTCTGAACCTTTTCCCCCAAGGTGGTATGGCGGCACCTAACTACACTTAGCCTACTTGAGTAGATAGTCTGTCAAGTACCACGGTACCTAAGCTAATTACTCCGTATTTTTCGCATATCAGTGCATCAGTGCCGGGGTTTGGGGGTTACATCGTAAATCCATTGTTGATTGATTGATCGACTGATGATTGATTCACTAATTGATTGATTCACTAATTGATCGATTGCTTGCTTGACTGGTCTCTTCTGGTCTCTTCTGGCTAGACGTGAAGCGTCAATCGTCCAAGGGCGCACACGCACTCACACACTTGCCTAGGTCCATACACTATAGCAGGTAGCTTGTCTTAGTTCCGAGCTCTTCTCGATTGACTCCGCTACAAGAACCATGGAGAGAGACAGACGGCCGGACAGACAAACCATCACCACATTTTCCCAACTCCAACTAGGTAACACATTACCATCCAACTATTATTCTTCATTATTCATCCGTCTTGTAACAATAGAAACGTCATCACCATTGTCCCCCTCCCATCACCAGCATCATCAAAATTACCCTACACAGTATCTGCATCAACTTATCGCAACTCCGTTGTCAACGTAACACATTGCGAGACGTCAACCGATTGGGCCCCTCCTGTTGTTTCCTTTCTTTGTTTGCATTGCATTGCATCAGGCATTGATTTATTACTACGACGACGACCGCTACTATACTACCACCATTACTATTGCTGCTGCTGCTACTACTACTCCTACTACCACTACTACATAAATGGCAGCCCTCCTCAACTTCTGGAACTCTCCAACCAAGAGTCGGAGAACATCTATGAACGGTACCTCTTCCGACACCGCCAAAGGTACTAAGCGCAAAGCAAAAACCGATCCCTACGAAGACATGGGCGAAGGTGAGTGACTACTATAATTGTCATGTGGTCCCCATGCCATGTCCCCGTATGATGCGCGCACTCCATCTTCTTCCTTTGTCGATCGACAAATAGACTGGTGTAACTGACTTGAAAGCCACTATGGCGTAGATGAAGAGGAAGTCATTCCAGCCCGAAAGACTCCCACCTCACAACGCTCCGCAGCACGGTCGCGCCCCTTATCCGCAACTCCCGGGTCGAGCAGCAGACCTCCTCGTTCATCGCTCCCTAGTAGTGGCAAGCGTACGATCTCCCGAGTTTTCATTATACTGGGTATTTGGCTAAATAAATCGACAAGTGGGCTGACGCGAAAAGCTTATTAGGGCGCCCTGGTCGACCGTCTTTAAAGTCACAGCAGGGCGATACTTCGGATATGGTAGTAGCTTCAAAAACCTCTGCCGAGTCCAACTTGGCGCGCGCTAAGGCCTCAGATGCCGTACACGTACAGCCAGACTCCCTCGTACCAGAAGCTCCTATGGGTGGTTTAGGTGTGCACTCTATTTTATTTTATTGCCCCCAACCTTTCTGCGCGCACCGCCATTCCTCGACCCGGTTCGTCTCTTGCTTACTATTTTATCGCATAGAACTACTCGGTAATAATACTACCGGCGCACTGGCTCCTTCGGTGTCCAAGCCTCGAACGAAAACAGTCGATGGACCTCCTCCCCAGGGTAAAGGGAAGGTGAAACAAACTGTGACCCGATCGGCCCAACAGACGCGAGGCGAGGTGGGGGGAAGAGAAAAACAAGAGGAAAATGGGGAACAAGAGCAGCAAGAGGAAGAACCGGAAGAAGATACCCGTGAGGAGCACGAAATCGCAAAGCTGCTTGAACACCGAATGACCAGCAATGGAAGCGGTGCGGTTGAGCTGTTAGTCCAGTGGGTGGATGAGGGCGAGCAAGACGCGACGTGGGAGGCCGAGGATGAAATCCAACAAGGCGCCGAAGAACTTTTGTACAAATACTGGGACGCCCAAGGCGGTCGAATCAGGGCGCTCTTTCACAAACCCAAAAATGCGCCCCCGGAGATATACCATGTGTTCAAGGTTCTGCGACACGAGAAGAAAAATCGTGGAGGCTTCCAATTCGAGATACAATGGGTTGGGCACTCGGCCGCACGGGCTGATACGACGATGGAGGCCGAGACCAAGCTTAAGAACATCGCGCCCGAGTTACTTCGCGAGTACTGGGAAAGCGTGGGTGGCCGCGCAAGCCATCTTGCACCACGAGGTCGGGCGAAAAAGCCTCGGACCGAGTAGGCTGCCGACACTAGCTACTCCATGTTTGCATCGAGTTACCCCCATAGATGCGCGTGCGTTTTTCCTCTTACGCATCGGTGACTCATAAGAAAGGGTGAAGGTAGTGGTTCCGGTTGCATCTTTACAGGAGTCGAACGGAGTGCTTCCAACTTTTTGCTATGTTAGCTGGAGAGATGTTGGGGATAACGGTAGGGTCCAAGGGAAAAGATTGATTGTTATCTGGGGGCTTGGTCTAGGTCGATGGCTGTACGACTTGAACAGGCCTTTTGTAGCATTACTAGCTATTACGTTATTGGCGCTTACTCGGTAGCCTCTATAGTTGGGGATAATGGCTTCATTGTCTTGGGCGAGTCTCTCGAAACGTTTAGGGTCGCTTGCTGACGACCTCGTACATAGCTCGGTTAAAAGGAACCTCTTTTTTTGTTCAATATTCTGTGGTGAATATCAATTTTAATGCGCCTTGCACCATATTCGAAATCGTTCTATCATCCCGAACAGATTCGAGGTTGACTTACTAAAGGCTAGCTTTAGAAGCGGACCGCCTATACTATCGGACCTAATAATATACAGTGGTTAAGTTAGCTGCCTTCTTATATCACAACTGGTTCGGCCTCGATACGCGTGGCATTTTTCATGTAAGACCGAGTTAGCTATATTCCTATTCTATATGATCCTTGAGCTCAAGATACGATACATAGAACGGTCCGAGGTTGTCGTTACTCTCATGAGGCGTCAGGACATAGTCGTATGATTACGATTTCCCAAGGAATCGAAGCCAGAGCTCTAGATCCGCAACAATAGCCCCAGCTAAACTCGCATTGACAATGCAATCCTGCCAGCTACAGCCTACACAAAGTGCACCATTCTTGACAGAGATGGGCGAGATCTGAAACGCGGCACCGCAAACCTCGGCGCTGATAGCGAAGACGGAATGTGTGATCTCCCAACTTTCAGCATTGCGATTCTCTACATCTAATCCGCCGTCGAGAACACCGAGATTGGAGACCACAAAGGAGTGCATCCTCGGCTTGCTGGCCTCGACCCGGAACTGTGTCCGCCAGTCCGGCACGAGCTTCATGAGGCCGACAACATCGTTCTTAAGACCTCGATCCAGGCGCTTCTAGATCTCGCCGCGCACGCGGGCGGCACATGTCCAAATGAGGGCTGGGGCCATCGTACCGGTCTTGGTGACGGTGCGGATCCTACGCACAAGTTCGGTGTCAAATTCGTGTGCTATCAGAGATACATAATCTGCTACCGTGCGCTGCGGGTCGAGGTCCGGAGACGCAGTTACATATCGGCGCAAGTCCAGGGCTGTGCTGCCTAAGAATGCCATCGCGTCTTTCGCGGGTATACGCGAGGCCATACAGACGAGCAAGAGGGCGTGCAAAAGACCGGTGAGCGTCGTCTTATGCGCGCGACACGCCGCCAGAATCGTCTTTAGATCATCCCCCCGGACACTGAAAGCACAAAACTGCGTCTTATACGGGGTCACGCAAATCGGGGCCCAGTTGGCCTGTGCCGCGGATGCTGGTGAGAAACCCGGTGGCCGCAACTCTCTCCACGCCGTCGAGATGGCGAATCCCGCCGATACGGGGAACTTGACTACTTTTTCTATCGGGGGCGGGAGAGATTTTGCGGTGAGTAGAATGTTTAATTTACGATTCGTTAGCGCGGGGGTTCGCGCTTCTATTTCCGTTGCGTTGAGGAGGCGCAGGAGCGTCTCGTGGAAGATCTTGCCGCTTGTTCCGTCGCCGAGGCCATGGCTGTAGTCGAATATGATGTCTAGAAAGGAGTCTCCACCCTTCCTATAGAGAATAAGGACGCGCCATCCTGGTCTCTTTGTGAGATTTGCTTCCGGTTCATCGAGGCGCCTTTCAATTATGTGCCGTAGGTTCTCTTCTGAATCGATAGCTGTGTTCTCGTTGTTGTTGTTGTAGTTGATATCTTGCCACTGAACATTCTGCGCGAAGTCTACTTGATCGACACTTACCCATGCTGGTCGTTTCGAGTCCGTGTTGACGACGTCGATACGCAGCGCCGGGTGTTCGATGATAACGCGCGCTATGGCGTCTTCTACGCGCGCGACGACGCCGTCGTGACGTTCTGGCGAAGCTAGAATAGCTGGGACGTTATAGCGGCAGCTTTATTACCGTATTTCCCAAGAACTTCAGCTAGAGCATGTGAAATTCGTAGCATTCCCTGTGGAGATGACGCAAAACATTAGCTCTTCTGGTCCGTGATAATTAGACTAGGGCGTGCTTACAAGTTCCCAAATGAACGGATGATATTAGACTTCCCCTCTTCATTTTTTTCTCCCAACCACCATGGCGAGAAGTTTCCCCGGGAATGCGATTTACCCCAATTATACAACATCATGAAATGGAAGAGTTGATTCCACCCTAGGGATCCCGTAAGATAAAGCATAAGGAGTAGATTTAAAAGCAAGATCATTTATACGACTCATAGTACCATAAAGCGAAACAGCGCAGCAACCTAACTATTACGACGCTTCTGGGTCCGCGGAGGCCGAGTTCTAGTGTACATGGTTCTAATCGCCTAATCGATAACGGCGGTCTACACATGTGTCGAATGAACTCTACGTCATCCTAGTATAAAACGACCAGGGTTGTGAGCAACAGTGCTCTAGATAGGATTGATCTCAGACAAAGTCCACAGTCCCAATTAGGGAATGGTATGCATACGGCAAATACAGCTGCGACAACAGATACGACTCTCACTACACAAGATTTACTGTTGCCTAAATCAAGTTTCGTCTTCCTTTTCTAAGAAGCAAAGGAAATATCCCTCATCCTCCCCCGTCGAGGGTACAGATAATCCACGCACCCATTAATTCCACTAGGGAGGTTATGGTAATCTCGAAGCATCTAAATAACACATGGGAGGGGGTATAAAGTCTATAGAGAAGAAATAAGGCGCTTTTCAAGCTAAAAGCTGCACGATTCGCTACCACCTTCACCCTACACATGTAGTAATGAACGATATTATGAAGTTTTCATTAATAGAGTAGTTATAACTATGCCTAATGAAACATCAAGTTAGTTTTTTTGAGAAATTAATCGTACAGATTTTGTATTGTCTGCATAGATTAGCGAAGGGGAGAATGAGGGGCATTATATACCTATATATATGGTTATACATATCCCTAAGTACTCCGTAGGGATATCTATATATCATCATCACACCCCCCTCCATCAGTGTCTGGGTATATTCAACGTAGTGAGCTGCATCTCACCCACGCCTCTACCACTCACAACTTATTGAAAGGCTATCCAAATGCTCAATCAAACCACTAAGCCCCTACAGCATATATTGTCTCTCTTTTTCTACATATATCAGTTTCCGTCCTAGGTGATGGGGTGCCCATCATACCTCTCGGCATGCCGTTATCGGCAAATAGGTGGGGTTTCTCGGTGGGGAGAGTCTGCATGTTACAAGTGTCTTGGTGAGCACGTTATGCGGAATGTAGTCAATAGTGATCACCACCCTCCCTACCTGGAAATATACGAGGAGATATCTCGAAATGGCTACTGTTTTTTGTAACGGCCAATTCTTCCAGTCGGATATTCAAGGAGAGAACCACTCGTTCTCCGAGTGCATGTTGATTGATGGGACAGGGAAAATCATCCATGTGGGCTCATCCACCGATGAACAAATACGACAAGCCGAAGCAAACGGCGTCACGAAACATGATATTGGCGGTCGTGTTGTGCTCCCAGCGTTTATCGACGGGCACATGCATCTCTTGATAATGGGACAATCACTTCAGAAGGCAGGATTGGAGGAATGCAAGAACTTTGAAGACATTAGGAAAATACTGAAGGAGTTTGCGTGAGTGCCATTGAGAGTTTTTCTTTTCTTTTCTCTTTCTCTTCTCCTTTGACTAGTAAGTTCTGTGAGAGTTGCGTATAAGTGCTTGTAGCTGGCATGACATATCACCTACAAGACGTCACTAACATGAATCTTGCCGTTGAAGTGCGGCGCACCCGTCGGCTTCACGGATTATGGCTAAGGGATATATGCACTTTATGACAGATGGGAAGGCCCTAGCAAGCATGATAGACGATATTGATCCCCGGCCCATCTTTATTGACTCTAAAGATCTTCATTCTACTTGGTGCAACACCGCGGCTTTAGAAGAGTTAGGTGTGCAGGACATGCCCGACCCCGAGGGGGGCAAAATACACCGTGACGAGAACGGGAAAGCCACGGGCCTTTTAACCGAGGCCGCGGCAGTCACTATTGTGTGGCCTCACATCGCCAAAGTCGCGCCAATGGAAGAGAAACTAGCAGCCGTAAGACGAGCGATGAAGGAGTATAACGCCGTTGGTTACACAGGCCTTATCGAGATGGCAATGGACGAGAATGGATGGGAGGTCTTACAAACATTCCTCAAACAAGAAACCCCAGCTATGCGCTTCGCAGTACATTGGCTTATCGCCCCCCGCAAATCAGAAGCGGAGAATCTAGCACAGGTCGATAGGGCAATCGAGCTCAACCGGCAGTTCAATGCGGAGACGACCCCGAATTGTCGAGTAGTAGGCATTAAAGTCATTGGCGACGGCATAATCGATGGCTGTACTGCGGCCTTGACAGAGCCGTACACGTCCAACGGAATCACAGCCGAACCGGTATGGTCATTAGAAGAGCTCGGCCCAGTCGTAAAGAAGGCGGATGCCGCTGGGTTACAATGTGCCCTTCACGCAATAGGGGATAAGACGATCAAGGTCGCCATCGACGCGCTAGAGCAGAACGCGACGCCCGGACGCAGACATCGGATCGAACATCTGGAGCTCGCATCGCCCGAGGACGCTATACGGCTGGGCAAGTTGGGTATCACTGCATCTATCCAAGCAGTACATGCGGACCCCGCCATCCTCCGCGCCTGGCCAACCCTTCTAGGGCACGAACGCTGTGAGCGAGCATTCGCGTATACGGATTTCGTACAAGGCGGCGCGGTGCTAGCCCTAGGCTCGGACGCGCCCACAGCGCCGCACGCACCACTCAAAGGCATCTACACGGCAACAACACGCCGGTCAGCTCGGGAGCCAGAGCTAGAGGATCGGGTGAATCCTCACTTCGCACTCGAACTAGCGGCGGCCATAGCAGCAGGTACTGAGGGGTCGGCACACAGCTGCTTCGCAGATTGGGCGGGAAAGCTGGAGGCTGGACGATCGGCAGATTTCGCTGTCGTCGATATGGAGTGGAGTACCGATAAGCTGCTTCAAGCGAAGGTAGTCCAGACTTGGTTTGAGGGGAAGAAGGTATTTGACGCCGACACGGCCGCGTCATCTTAGGCGGCCTTCGCCGAGCCAGCGAACAGGAATGCGCAACGTGGGAAGAGGGGGGGAATACTTACGATACCGATACCTATCTAGGATCTTAGGTAGATTATCTACCAAGAGCACAATGCGTACACAGACCCCCGGACACCCCTGAATGCCTAGCGTACTAAGTTAGGTATCTAGAGTTGCATACATGGATGTAGTGTAGTAGGCAGCGAAGTTTCCGAACGCACCACAGACACTTCTAATGATTTTCTTTATCTTTTTTTTTCTTTTTCCTCTCCTCTCTCCTATACGCGAATAATCCATGCAGGCATACATGCATGCGCGCCATATACCGTGACATAACTACGCAAAAAGGTAATCCGAAATAATTGCCGGTGCACGTGTCGACGCAGTATACTTGTACTCGTACACGATCGCTTTCCATACTATCCGCCAGTCCTGCGCCAGCCCTAAGAAAATGGTGTAGTGTAATACGAAACAAGTCAGACCAAGTCAAATGGGAAAGAGGTAAAGAGGTAAGGAAGACCAGTCACCGCTGTTTCACGTCGCTCCGTTACGTCGTCATAGATAGGGGGGCGAATGGGCATATTTCCCGCGAGGAAGACGGCAAGAAATGCAATCTAGGCGCCGAGACGACTACGGTGACGGTGTGATGACATCGGAACGGTACCTACCTGTTTCTATAGGTGTTGTGCCTATAAGAACGATGACAATCTACTGAAGGACTCCACTGCCGAGCTGCCGAGCCGAGCTATATGGCGGTACAGCCACCACCAGAAGAAGATGGAAATACGTAGCGAGTAAGCCATGGCGTGATTACTAGTGTAGCCTCTATTTTTCGCGGTTGAGCACAACGATGGGGGGAGCAAAAAGGAATAGTTCGTGACTGCGCGGGGGAGAGGGGTCGCCTACTATGAGGATCGTGTTAGGATCTCATCCAGTGTCTGGAAGGGCAGGTCGGTCAGCCATCTGCATATCTCCCGCCGTTCTCGGCACCGGAAAGGTGAGCTTTCGGGCTTCAGTGGAGCAGATCAGGTCCGATGGCTTGCCGGGATAGGCACTGTACACTCACCATGCACGCAGCTAGCTACATTAGCGCGAGGGGGGGTCTATAGGGGACGATCACAGTGACTGTCACAGGCTTTGAAAATGGTCTTGGCGGTATGCTGTTCTCTTGATAGTCTTCCGGCCGAAATAGTTGCCGACCAAACATGGTCACGGCCGCCGAAAATGATTTTCAAAATAAAGACGATCACAGTGATCGTTACCACCTACCTGTAGATTCGGCAAAAGAAATATTCGTTTATCCCGTTTTTCTTTTTTTCGGTACTAGAATACTGTTACGGTTATATTATTTTAGGTGTTACGGTTACAGTCGATTGGTTACAGTCGGATTCGAACTACGGTCTATAGTGTACGGTTTACGATTACAGAGGCATTACGGCTACGCTACAAAGGCTACGCATGAAAGACTCCGCCTATTATTATCAATTATAAGGCCTTGTTTTAAAGTAGAAGTTGCGATTGCGATTGCAGTTGTAGTTGCAGTTGCAGTTGCAGACTGGCTAGCTAGCTAGCTAGCTAGGCGTAGGGGTTATAGAGGGTTATAGAGAGGGGGGGGGGGGGG
>JBAWJU010000127.1:0-24542 GCA_037356035.1 Xylaria sp. Z50
GGGGGGGGGGGGGGGGGGGGGGGGGGGGGGGGGGGAACTGCGTGGATAGCAACGGAATGTGAAGAAAACTTACGGGGACGCTTCCCAGCACGAGGGTATTCTGGTGAGGCAGACATTTTTGTGGCGTTTTGTGTCTTATTTTCTTTTTTCACCTCACTTCTGATTACTTAGCAACAGCCTCAGCAACCTCAAAATACCTAAATGGGTACTCTAGATAGGTGGGATAGAGCTAAGCTTAGGAAGCGAAGTATCTGATTATTTCTTCTCTCGGGGATTAATGAATAATAATGGCGCCTAGCAAAAGGGTTTACAATTTGTAATATATGAGTAAGATGCCCGTATGAATTGATCAAATATGGGACAAGTATAAGCTGGGGTTATGTGAATGTGAAATAAGATATTGATGGCAAGAAGAGGTGAGCAAATATTTAAGGGGAGAGAGAGAGAGTAAAAATTTAAAAATAAGCGTCGGTGTGAGAGCCGTTATAGGATCTGAAAGGGGAATTCTTTAGTCGGGCCTTGGTAGATATCCATATACCTGCTTGTGTAAGTACTAGGTTAGATCCCTTGCTTACCCTAGATTTGCCCATGCACTTCGTTCGTGACTCGACCCAACACGAACATGGTTCACTCTTGTAGACTAGAGCAACCCTATAGCAAGTTTGTTCAGTGTGATTTCCACATTACCTATCTCGCCTATATCATTTTGCCCTCCTCGAAGAAGAAACATCTGATACTCCAATATGGAGAGTTCGCTAAGATTAGTACCTGATACCTACCTACCTAGATAGACCCCTAGACTGCCTACATACCTAGTACATCTGTACCTACTGTAGCGTGCTTGTAGTGGGGCTTCATGGTGGGGCTTCTCACTGTCCGTGACCTATCACACGCATGGTAGCACGATAATGGCAGGATCCAGGATTCTCCGAGGTACTATCCGAGTCCCCATAGGATTTGATCGGCCGCAAATCCGGAGACCGAAACTTTGCGGGTTGGCGGCGTTATTCGGCAATTTCCTATTATGTCCTTCGATATTTAGCCCATTAATACACATACTTGAGGTAGTACTGTATAAAGATGATGGCCGGTGACTCGGCGACCTTTGGTCGTAACCTCGGTGCAACACAACGAAAGTAAGAACACAACAAAAGTAAGAACACAACAAAAGTAAGAACACAACAAAAGTAAGAACACAACAAAAGTAAGAACACAACAAAAGTAAGAAGGGGTTCTCCGCTTTTCCCGCCAATTCTACCCTGCCTAAGTGTGTAGGTATCCTCAGAGTGTTCTCACGGCGATACAACTACGAACAGCGCTTGATGATGCTCACACTACACCGATGAACTAAGTACCACTCCAGCGTCTAGGGGGTTCACTAAGTTAGAATATCCCACATTTCTGTTTTATCACTTTCTATTACCTTTTTGGGGCGTAAATCAAGCGTTATCAGATAGATCCATACAACACACGCTTCCTAACTCTCCCGGCCTTCCAACCCCCCGAACTCTAATGCAATAGGCAACATGATGTTCGGCCAAAGTCACATAGTCCTTTATGAATTCATATATATCCATCTACTCAGAGACCTATTCGACTCTACGGTAGCTAGGTAGTTTACATACCCTCCTTGTGTCTATCGAGATATCTATCACGCGGATCTACTGAGTAGAAACCAAGCTCTGAGTGAAGATGATCCCTAAACAATCCGAACAGTCATCAAGAAACAGTACTAAGCCTCGCCAACTACTAGTCTAACCAGGCTCTATATCTATTTGATAAGTTATACACTTCATTTATTTGCTAACTATACCTTTTATATATAATGGGTACCCCAACGAAGGAATGAGCTATATAGATAGTGTCAAACTTTGGGGGGTTGTCTCATTCTTCATCAAAGTAGGCGTCTTTGCTGACAATAAACACGACTCCTCATGCTTTACTCAGCGGCCTCTACCGGCCGTATCATTCGGCTTTTAGTTAATGACCTCGCCAGCTCGATTCAGCAAGCGTGCTTGTCTTAAAACCTCCTGGTAAGGTAGCCTTCTGCTACCTGAGAGGACCAAAGTGAGACTGTCTCGATGCACAAGATATCTCAATTAAACATCTCGTGTGAGTGACTAGCTAGCTCGTTTCACTCATTCCTGGCTGCTCGTATCTCGTATCGGTTGGAAGCGCGAGGCGCGATATGAATGACGTCATATGACTAAAACACCAGCATTTTGGCAGGTCACTCATCTCTCTTGCGATAACTAGTAGATAGTATGATATCTTAGAGATTCCCGCATTGCATAAATATCCAAAATTCGGTTCCGTGTGTCACGGTTGCGCGCATCATGTTGAATGTGGGACGTATATGTAGCAAGAGTCTACAGGACGGGATGCAATCAACCAATAGTTCTCATTCCGAGTAAGACAAATCGCCGTTCTGACAAACGAATACTGGCCGAAAGTCTTAGTTTTGAGTAGTTTCCTCTCCTTCATGGCCTCCTCGTCCTAGTCTGCATGGAACGAATTAGCCTCAAAATAGGAAGGACTTGAAAAACATCGGTGACTTCCGAATATTTCCAGGTCAGTCCCGGTACTCTCGGCACGCGTTATGCCAATTTTTAAGCTCTTTTGGGAATGTGGTCACTTTGAAGCTGCGTACTTAATCTTATTGATGCATCGGCAATAGCGTTGTGCCATTGTGTCCGAGAGGGGGACACCAGCACGAGAGAAGTAGCCCACCAACCTTTATTCTAGAACCCAGATCATGAGGTAGTTATTAGAGACACTGAACACCACAGTTGAAGATAGATAAATCATGGAAACGCATATATAATTTTCACCACTTATGAGTATATACACCTCGAATTTACGCGCGAGGCCTCAGTATAGCAGGTAGTAAAGAACCTAACTTTAGAAGCCTAAGTTAAAAAGAAACAGAGCGGAATTCAGCCGCTCACCACTAGTGCAATGATACCCCACAAACCGCCAGTCTAGTTTCACCTGTTCCACGATCGGCAGGTGAACGCCACGAAGCTTACCTCGATGCAGCCGCGTGGGCGGATGGCGAGATACGATGCTGTCGATAATGTAACCAGCCAGCTCCCAAAAAGAAAGGAGATCCTGGGCCAGCCCTAACTTGTCGGAATGCTTCCACAATGTGATCCACAGACTAAAGGGAGATCGACAGTTAGACGCATTCTTGCTGGGTCGAAGCTATGCAAATAGGGTGTTGGTTACTACACAACACTATGACGAGCGAATTGCAGGGCCGTTAACTTGCATGCTGATGCTATCCCTTGCTTTATTCGCTCGCTGTCAGGCGGGATTTCAAGGAGTAGTCACATCATGATGGCTCAACTCAGGGGAGCGCGGCATTAGCATAAAGCTCGCCCATCGCCCCCGTCAACAGCACATCTGACCGTCACGGCCACATCAATTCAGAGCTTTAGTGAGTCTCAAATCCTTGAATCAGAATGAAGGCTACCCTTGCTTCCCTCCTTGGCCTTGCCAATGGCGCCCTCGCGGCTGTCCAGGGATTCGACATCTCCCACTATCAGTCGAGTGTCAACTTCGCTGCCGCGTACAATGCGGGCGCTCGTTTCGTCATAATCAAGGTGAGTCTGGCCATCACGAGCCCACCACTTGAAGAAATACCAGAAAGGAGCTAACCTTGTGAGCAGGCGACTGAGGGAACAACCTACCTCGACCCCTCGTTCAGCTCGCACTACATTGGTGCCACGAACGCTGGTTTTATCCGAGGCGGTTATCACTTCGCTCATCTCGATACGAGCTCTGGTGCCACCCAGGCGAACTACTTCCTCGCTCACGGTGGTGGCTGGTCTGGCGATGGAATTACCCTTCCGGGTATGCTTGATCTTGAGGGCAGCTGTGTGCTCTCGGCCAGCGCCACCGTCGCCTGGATCAAGGATTTCAGCAACACTTACCATTCCAAGACTGGAGTGTACCCTCTGCTCTATACCAACCCCTCCTGGTGGTCGTCCTGCACGGGCAATTCGAACGCCTTCGTCAACACCAACCCCCTAGTCCTCGCTCGGTACAGCAGCAGCGCCGGCACCCCCCCTGGCGGCTGGCCATACTATACCTTCTGGCAGTACAACGATGCCTACGCGTATGGTGGTGACTCTGAGGTCTTCAACGGTGATATGGCTGGCCTCCTCAGAATTGCCAAGGGATAAAGTTTTGGATCTCGATAGGTTGTATGGGCATGAGTATGCCTAACGATATAGTTAGCATACACCAGGTTCATTATTACTCCTTGAAATTTTATTTCGTGTCACTCATGGGTCTCTCCTATAATAACTATATGGACTGGTCTACCTCATCACGTTGCCGTAAACTCGAGAATATCTACTAGTCTGATATGATTTATCTAACATGGTAACAATATTAAGTAACTCTTAGTATTTTTGAAGCAAAATAAGTACGAGTATTAGAGCTCGTGAGCTGTAGAATTAATGACTAGCGTATATAAACTAGGTAGATAGGCTATAACTAATTTCCGACCGTTTCGTTTGGTGTTCTCACATAAGAAATTAACGAATCAGCTGAATTAAACAAGCAACCTTTTCTTAAAACTGTTGCATCCCAAAAGACGAAAATTCAGTCCGTCGCTGTGGCCATGTTGAGGCAACCAAGCCTCCCCACTAGATGACGGAGCTTTTTTCTCCTGGGCAAGCAAGCTACGCTCAGCACTATTCTTCCTCGGCATACCGGCGAGGGGAAATAAGGCCGTAAATATGGTACTCTAAACTGAATTATACGAAAGAAACTAAGAAAAGGAAAAAGCATTGTTAGTCATACACAACACTCCGAGTTGGAAGGCCTCTTGTAAACGGAACCATTGAAGTCACTCTACCTAACTTTACTATATCGAGTGTATAAGGCAAGCGGAACTGCAAGTCTAGCTAGAAAATAGAGCTATTCTTGTCCTGGTCGAACGCTGATTCTTTTACTCAACTTACTAGGCTTACGACTATGTGGACTTACACAATCGGATCAACAACCGGGGACGGTGATATAATCCTTGTCCTCGCTCACAGCCAAACGTGAATGCCAACCCCTATTGTCTTTCATATTAGTTTACATATATTCAGTAAGCCTACAACTAGATACCCTATCCATTTGAATACTGTTCTCATTTAACTACGTAACTCCTCGTCGATACAGTGAATAACGGACCCCCGACCTCGGCCCGGGCGCCCCTGTGATCATTTAACTGTGGGTCGACTATATAGCTTTTTTTTCTTTTTCACTATTAATAAACATCGGTGTCATCCCAAAAACGAAAAGCCTGGGAGCTAGCCACACCAGACTATATTGCTGAACCGGGCTCTATGAATCCGGTGGGAGAAACTTAAAAGTATGGGTTACGGGACGCATGATGACGGACGCGTGGGCTCGCCCGGAGCTGAGCGGGACAACCCCGTTGCACCCCCAATTGCCGCGTCGCCGCCTATCATAACCGCCGACGGCAGCCCCGACGAAGAAACGCCGACACGAGAGGGCAGCGGGCTGCGGGGGCATTTAAACGAGTTCTACGAGAGGAATTTCGGGCTTTTGCTGGTGTTTTCGGCGCAGACTTTTGGCTCCGTGGTACGTTTTGGCTACTCACCCTAACCGGCCCTTCCTGCTCATGTCTCTTACTTATACTTGTCGCTGCTACTGCTGTTGCTGCTTATGTAGTTAGCCATTTTAGCAATTTATATAGACTACTAATGTTTGTTTTACTACGATAGATGAATACGGCTGCAAAACTGCTAACAGCTCAAGACTCGGCTAACCAGTTTCATGCCTTGCACATCATATTCGTCCGCATGCTAGCAACGTTTATTCTAGGCACGCTGTACATGTGGTATAAGAGAGTCCCTGACTTTCCTCTCGGGCGGCGAGACATGTTCGGTTTGCTAGTGATGCGCGGCACAGCTGGCTTTTGCGGACTCTTTGGGTTGTACTGTGAGTGACGCCTATTTGGCCTTCGAGGTGAACTGGTCCGACCTACGGGTCCTTAGCCAAGCGTATGGATGAAAACCGGAACTGATCGGTCTTCACATACTATAGACTCGCTTTCGTACTTGGAGATTTCAGATGCTACTGCCATCTCCTTTTTGGTACCGACCTGGACTGCTGTTCTCTGCTACGTTTGGCTCAAGGTGAGTTGCGACGGAAGGTCGAAAGGGTGGTAGGGAGAAGTGATATGGTAGCTGATGCCTTTTGTAGGAGCCATACCGGATGCAAGAGGCGTTCTCCGGCCTTATTTCGCTAGCTGGCGTCCTACTGATTGCGCGACCAGGTCAGTCACGAGAGTCTTTTATCCCCCCCTTTTGACGTGTCCTAGGAGCACGTGTTACCTAATTTGGGGGTTCATACTCCTACTGTGCCTGCGAGATCGTGAAACCCTTCCCAATTTTATCATAAATAGCAATTACTAACCCTAGAGACTTTAATAGCATTTCTATTCGGTAGCCCAAGCGTGACCGCACCAGATAACGGAAATGCGACGATGACGATATTCATCGTGGATGGCCCCCAAGAGGGATCGCCCGTCGTGGGCACTCCATCCTCACCTCAGCGGACGCTTGCTGTCATCTGCTCCATCGTCGGCACGTTGGCGGCGGCAACGGCGTATAGCACGATCCGGGTCATCGGCAAGCGGGTCCATTCGCTGATCAGCGTGAACTACTTTGCCGGGTTGTCGACGCTCGTCTCGGCCCTGATTATCCTGGTTCATCCCGATATACACTTTGTGCTGCCGCAGGGTGCCTTGCAATGGAGTTTGCTGCTCGTTATCGGAGTGGCGGGTTTCCTGCTACAGTTCCTCCTTACCGAGGGGCTCCAGCGCGAGAAAGGCGGAAGAGCGACGAATATGACGGTAAGGCTTAACAATCAACGTCGCATTATCCCGAGTGTATTTTGCTAAACCGTGTCCTGTTTTTTAGTATTTTCAAATGGTGCTTGCACTCATCATCGAACGAGTCATCTGGGGCACAACGCCTCCGGTGCTGAGTCTTGTCGGGAGTGCTTTGATCATCGGTGCGGCAATATGGCTAAGCCTGCAAAAGACTAAGCCTAACGAGGTGAAGGAGAGAACGGCTGTTGCCGATGAGGAGACTAGCCTGCTGGGCCCTGGAAGAAGGCAGACTGAGGCATAGGGCAAATGATTTAAAACATGGGGTGGGATTTGGGTGCGTAAGTACATATGTAGTATTGTGCATTGTAACCTTAGATACCTTGTGAATAACAACAGAGCGAAGCTTATCTATTTGCAACACACTACTCTCATTTATATAGACACATTGGCACAGACATTTCAATATACAAAGTTATCCGAGTAATTAACAACATTAACGGGCAGGTTGAGAGGCACTTAAGGATTGGTGGTGCAAGTGGTATCCGTTATCCCAAGAGGGCGGTGATCCTCTCCAGCATCCCAGGTAAGGTAACATGGGTCCGATGCCAAGAAGAGCCAATCACAGATGGATAAGCCAACAACTAAAATTCCAGGGACCCTCCATCTAAAGCTTCAACATATTAAAAAAAAATAGAAACGACCTCGAACCTGTGACATCACCCACCGAAACGACCCGCAAACCAATCCCTTACCCTCAATATAACTGGGAATCGAACCGGCTCTCATTTTTCGCTTTCGGCGGCGGGACGCACGCAGGTAACGGGATACAATGGCGGCGGAAATTGCCGCTGGCTTGCGGAGGGCCACCAAAGAGATGCACGGCATCGTGGTGTCGGCCGGGCTTATGGACAAGACGGTCAAGGTGCGATTGGGCGGGCAGAGGTGGGAGCAGAGAGTACACAAGGTGAGCTATGGGAATTTTGCGTCTTCCTTCAATCAATCCACCGATACGGCGGGCGACACCGCAGGCGATTACCCCCACCGACTTCGACCTACGCCTACACTACATTGAAAATTACATGATATATGAAACCACGCCCGGCATTCGCTAACCTTGGCCCACAGTGGTTCAAAGACCCGCGGTACAAGCTCGTGCACGACCCGGCCAATTCGCTGCGCCAGGGCGACGTGGTAGCCATCACGCCCTCGTGGCGCGAGGCGCAGCACGTGCGGCACGTCGTTAAGCATATCATCGCGCCGTACGGGCCCGGCATCGACGAGCGCCCGCCGATCCCGACTCTCGAAGAGCGCGCTGGGGAGCGCGTCGCGAAACGTGAGGCCAAGGACGAGCGCAGGGCCCTCCGCCGCTGTGCCCGTGATGTCGAGGCCGCTTTCGCCACCACTGACATATTGACGAGGAGGGTAGAGAAGATGCTTACTCGCGCTGGCGTCTGGCCTCCTGATAGCGATGGTACTCGAACGTCCAGTATAGGGACTAGTTCGACGCATACGCCCGATGCTGGGTCCATCTGAGTGAATAGGAAATGAGGGATTGATGACGAAAAACTCCCATCGACCGTTCGCTATGTATTCTCTCGGGGATGCAGAGGAAATAAATAGAAGAGAAGAGTAGTGTGGAAGGTCATGAGTTGAACGGACAAAGTCTTATGGTCGAATATGAATCCACTTGGCACAACAACGATACAGGACTCGGTATCCCCGCTACAGTCTTCAAAACAGGTCGAGAAAGAGAGGAGGATACTGACTAAATAGTAGACATTCGCCGAGAAATTTACGGTTGTATATATATGCCAATAATGTAACACTACCTATGTACAGCACTGGTCGGGTCAAATAAAGGCCGATATTCAAGTCTACCAGATATTCTAGTCCAAGTCGCATGGCCCTAACTGCCTGAGCGCTCAAGCATTGCCCGTTGTCCCAGTGTACATATAGCTTAGTTACCTTATGTAGCAGCAAGTTTACGGTGCACGTTAAGCGGAGCAGAGTTAACCCGCAGTCTTTCAAATACTCGATATGTCTGATGATCTCTCATCCGCCACGTTCTCCGAACTGTCTAGCCCAGTCCTCATATTCCTTGAGCCCTTCCTTGTCTACGCTGGGCCGGATGGTTCGAAGGCTAGCCTGGAAATCATCTAGTTCGATAGGTCGGATTTGGTCCATGGTCATATGAAGCAGAGCTTCGCCGAGGGAACGGAGCGGACCCATGGCCGCATCCTTGGCCAATGCTGTAATATCAGAGCCAGAGAAGCCTAATACAATATTGTTAGACCACCTAATACTGAACTCCTATCGAGTGAAAAACTTACCATCAGTTAAGTCAACCAATACCGAGATATCGTCATCTGTGAGGTTGTGCGTCTGCTGGCTGAGTAGCGTTTTTAATTGTGTGGCTCTCGTCTCTGGCTCCGGTAGCGGGATGTATTGCCGTCTTACAAACCGACGCCTGGCAGCTTCGTCGATGGCCCATGGTAAATTGGTTGCCGCTAAAACTAGGACTCGATTCGCATCGCCACGATCCCTCGTGCTTCCTGGACTTTCACGACCTGCGGCGGCTCGTTGTAAGTCACTCCACTGAATGAGGAACTCTGTCTTGATTCGTCGGGTCGATTCGTGATCTCCTGCCCCTGATCTCTGGGATAACAAAGAGTCGATCTCGTCAACAAATATGATGCTAGGTGCCATCGTTTTTGCTAGTGCGAACAAAGCACGTACTAGCTTCTCCGAATCACCTAAGTATTTACTCGTCAGACTACTAGCTGAGATAGAAAAGAACGTCGACTTTGATTCTGTGGCAACAGCCCGAGCTAACATGGTCTTGCCAGTACCTGGAGGCCCGAAGAGCAGCATGCCCCTGGCTGGTTCACGTAGACCCATGAATAGATCAGGTCGCAAGAATGGATATACTACTGTCTCTCTCAGCGCAGTCTTAGCTATCTCCAAACCAGCTACATCGCTCCAATGGACTTCGTCACCTTCAACCACGATTTCGTTAAATATAGCCTTTGCGGCTGATTCATCGACGCCTGGCGGTAGACTTCTGAGGACCTTTTTCTTTTTCCTTTCCCATTGGTTTTTGAGTTTACTGCCCTCGTCCTCTTTAGAATTATCCGGTGAATAGACATCGGGATCACTAGTCACCGGTGAAGCCTTTTGCTTTCCTTTGTGTCTTGACTGGTGCGAGCCGGTTGTGATGTCTTCACTTGATGAATTTCGCTCCTCTTCCTGCTCGTAGCTGGCTTGATGTCGACCGATTTTCCTTGAGCTGTTTGGCTCTGCAAATTGACCATCAATTAGAGATCCTTGTATATGGGAATCTACCTTCGGCCCGCTCTTTAATGGACCGGAACTGGAACTGCTGTGATTGCCAGACTGGCAATCTGAACTTGCTGCCTTTTTAGGTTCTAGACGCCGTTTGTGAGCCGAATTCGGTGTTGAACGTTCTTGCAAAGATAGCGCATTCAGGGCGCTCGAGGCCGCACCTAGAGCGAGAGGCGACGGCGCATTAACGCCGTCATCGCCTGATATACGCGAGAGTGGTTCTATATCCAATGGGAAGTCGGTATTGGGCACAGTTGATTGGATGGGAGCTGCAACTAATCTTCTCGTATGGCTATCCCAATAACCTTGGTGTGTAGACGAACTGCGTCGGGCTTGATCGTATGAGTGCCGCGACTCAGGGGGCTGTGGTGATGAATGGCGGAGGCCAGTGGTACCTTCTAAGCTAGTTCTCGAGCTACGGGTGCTCCATGCTAGGGTGGCTGCTTTGCTGGCACCTGGGCCTTTGCTCCACTTGGAGGGTGTTGTTCGGGTTGACTTGTCCGGTTTACCTGACCGGAGTGTTGTCCGCATTGTCCGCTTGTCGGGACTGGATGACCTTGGGCCACTCTTCGCCGGGTGAGAGGGGTTATAAGGGGGTAGAGACGGAAGCCGTGTAGAAGATGAGGCCTCGGCCTCGAATTGATCCAGGATCTGGTCTATCGATGAACGACGACCAACTGATCGCTCCGACGAATTTCTGGCGGTCAGGGAAGGGCGTTGGGGTAGAGGTGGCCTTGATAGCTCGGTATATGTTATGGCGGGTATAGTCCCGTCCCCAATCCATCCTTTACTTGGCGTGCCGGGTTGGGATTGGGGTTCTCCTTGCACATCTTGTCGAATATTATGGCCGACTGCGTTGTCTGTAACGTCTAGGCCTTGTCGGGATAATCGTAGAGCCTCAAGAAGATCTATCCTTTCCTTGCATTGGGTCTCGAGCTCTCTTAAACTCTGGACGAGGGTACGCTCGGTCTCGGACTTGGGCGCATGATCATTGTGTTTCTTACTGGCAGTACCGATTCGAATTTGGTCGAGCGCATTCTTCCAGCATAACGTAGCCTCTTTCTCGTCACCCTTATAATGCCCGTTAGTGGGAAAGACAGGCGTTATTTCAATAACAGTGGGCATAGTTCACATACCTGGCTTTCGTAATAGACGGCAGTCGAGCACTTCAAGTAGCTCTCATCATACGTCTTCTGTAAGCTTGATAGGCTTCTGCTGGACCACATGATTGTTTCGCCAAGACAACAGTAGGGGCAAAGGCAGTGGTTAACCGCTCGCGTCCCCGAGACGGCCGTTGTCTTACCGTGGTCTCGTTGTAGATATACACAGGAAGCGTTTGTGCCCCGCAACCATGACCGCAGCCGTGGCCGTGACCGTGATGGTGATCGTAATTGCGACCTTGTTCAAGAGCAGGACTGCGCGACGTCTCGGGAAGCGGCAAGGATATGGCAAGGGCGCGAATGTGCTACCAGTCTCACCTGCTTGCAAGGCTCACTGTGGAAAGACATGGATACACGTATGGGTTTTTAGGGTAGCTATGAGTTGATAAGTCAGGCCAGAATGCTACGATAAGGTGTTGTATGGGGGATCGAGGTTCGTTCAGATGCCTCTCTCTATAGCCATCCCATTCGTCAAGGCATAGGCATAAGTAAGTAGGTAAACATAAAGAACATGGTTCACATTGTCATTTTATGCTGTGACGTCGTAGCGGTAGATGATGCCTGCCATGGCGCTAATAGTGGTGGGGATAACGGGCACAGGGAGATGGATACCTACTTAGGTACCTCCTAGATGTGGCTTAAACGCAGCGGCTTAACCTGAGGTTTCAACCCCAGGTTTTATAGAGTCTACCCGGTAATCAAGGGTTTGTAATGGGATTTCGTTTACTCAAATGCATGTTCATAGTTGAAGATGTTGTTTTACATCTTTTCAATAAACTACTGGCAAAGTGATTACTTCCCATCTCCCCATTCATCGTCTTCGTCTCGAGGTAGCTTCATACCCATCATCCCGAGCAAGTTTCCCGCCGGCCCGGCCAATCCCGACTGGCTCTTAAAGCTCTCGAGGAGATTCTTAGCCAAGTTGTAGTCAATATCGACTTCATCGTCACCACTATCTTCGCCTGCATCGTCGATGCCTTTGCCTTTGCCTTCAGAGGCAAACCTCTCTTGTGAATCTAGCGCCTTGGCTTTCCCCGGCTTTACATCTAGCTGGAGTGCTCCGAGCTCCTTCAATTCGGCCTCCATCTGCGCTGCTAATTGCCTAATTTCTTCTTCCTCTTCATCTCCCTCCTCATCTTCCCTTGCTCTACTAGCTCTATTTCTACGAATATTACTCTGTGGAGTTACCGTAGAAATATCTGTAGTATCTTCAGGGGGCAACCCCATCATTTCCCTCATCATTCTACTGAACTGGTTCTCGTCGAAGCTGACTGCCTTGTCCTCGTCGTCGCTGCTCTCGTCGTCGTCCTCCTCCTCCTCCTCGTCCTCGTTGTCATCTGAAGAGTCGTTGTCGTGATCCATATCGTCGAGCTCGACTCCCTCAAAACCTGCGGTTTCGTCGTTGAGAAAGTCCTCGAAACGTGACACCATTTTGCGTAGATCAGCTTGAGTTTTAGCGTCACCAAACCCGCTCTCTTTTTGTGTCTTATCTCTTCGCCTTCCTTCTAATTCATTATCGAAGTCTTCGAAATTGATGTCTAACCAAGCTTCATCGTCCTCCCGATCAGCATCTGGCCAACTCGCGATATCCTCGTTAGTGGGCAGAACCTCGTCACCATCCTCCTCTACATCCTCAAGAAGGATACCAAATTCACGCGCTAAACGGTTGTCTTTTGTATTGGTGCTAGCGGCGAGCATCTCGAACCCGCTGGTCACTTTCATTCCCAGTTCGAGGCGGGTTAGTTGTTCCTGTTCCTGGTTCGGAACGGAACTAAGCTCATCTTCCGTTGGTTTGACGATAGTACTCCAC
Source organism: Xylaria sp. Z50 (assembly GCA_037356035.1). Classification (NCBI taxonomy): domain Eukaryota; kingdom Fungi; phylum Ascomycota; class Sordariomycetes; order Xylariales; family Xylariaceae; genus Xylaria; species Xylaria sp. Z50. The sequence goes on from JBAWJU010000127.1 coordinate 13,172, forward strand.
TGTGGCGGAGCGGCAAATCTCTGGGATTTAACTTGTGCGAATAGTACTTTGGTGAACCTGACACTGACTGTCACGAAGTCTTTGGGAGGAAAATGTAAGTCTGGGGATGCAGCCATCAGCGGCTTTAAAGCTACAGGATCTCTCAGATAGAAGGCCTCGATAGCGGGGGCAATCGCTGCGGGCTGTTCGTGAAGGATGTACGCTAGCTTTCTAGGTATTGTGATGAGTGAGTGATGCATCGAGGCTTTGATGTTCTCCGGGTACTTCTCTAGGCGATAGAACGCTTCGGCTTCTATAAAAGGAGAATGCACCAAAGCCTCTGGATGTAGTCTGATATAGTCGACAGCTTCTACCAAGGAAAGAGAGCGTTTGATTCCCGAGCTGGCTGACAAGGGGAGAAGCTGTAATTTTCCCTGGTGTATCCAAGCACGATTACTGTCAATCTCCGGGCTCAGCCATTTCGGCACGACGTTGGCTGCTTCGACAAGGAGAAACTCGCCATCGCTGTCAAAGACGCGGACCCATAAAGATGGGAACATGATGGTCAGCCGTCGAAGTAAGTAGACTATCAGCCACTCATCCTCGATGGAGTCCCCATAGTCTGTGGTCCCGTGTAAATACACCAATCCGCTCTCCCTTTTAGTCTGGAGCTGGAAGGAATCTCTTTGCCAGATGTAGTCCTTGGCTGTGGCCACACACAACTGCATGGCAGTCTTGCGGATATTTTCCAATTCGGTCAACAAGCTACGAGGCTCAAGCGCGCTGTCCAGTACAAATAACATGTACTCGACGCAGTTGTCGGGTAGACTCCTCGGAAATGGCTCGAATCCATCTTGGAACGTCAGGCTCCCATCTTGAACATCCATTTCTCGGGGGTGAGATTGAACCCCGAATTTAAGGTGTTATGTTCTCCCTGTACACAAATAAAATAGTATGGCCACAGCAGACAGTAACCGAAGGACTGTACACTGGAAAGGTGGCTGCCCTGTCACGTTGAAAGAAGAGTGCTATAATAATAATTTTTCCACTACAGTAACCCGCGGATTGCTAGTCAAGCTCTGACACTACCTCGTCGGTATGTGTGGAGAGTGTGAACTATTGGTCGAGTAAGGGACTTAACCAACGAAACGTATGTCTGCCTAGGAGGTAGGTAGTATAAAAGTATACTACCCAAGGTATCTGTGGTATGTTGGATAGATTGAGTAAAAAAAAGAGGTCATCTACATGTTATATAATATTAAGGATTAGTTATCTAACTTGGTAATAACAGTGAAGTTGAAGATTCGCGTGGAGGTACCTAATTCATATAGGGCCTACAGGTGTCTATCTGAGGTTAGGTTACTACTACCTAGGAAGTACCCGGGTATGTAGATGGAGGCCTGGGTTAAGTACCCCCCGTTAGTTAGGCCGGATAGGGCTTAGTACCTAGTGCACACCGCGTCTCATCGCGTTTAACGCCTGTGCATGGGTATTTGATACGCGTTGCGCCCGCTAAGCTCAGCAGCACTCCCCAGATCACCATCTGCTTCTCAACCTAGCCTCTCTAAGATCTGTTTGCACCTTCATAACGCAACCTACCCCAGATACAACATACCTTAATAGGTTCCGCATTACGACCCGGCTTTGCTTGTTGCTCAAGTTTTATAGGTGACCTTATACATCCTTCCGGAAGGAGGATAAGCAGAAGCAGTCTAATTCCATCTCTCCTCTGCCCGCAATGCCGTCAGCAGCCCACACTTGAGTACTTTCATTCTCAGCCTTAACCCTCGTCAATCCTCGTCACCCCGCGCCGACATGCCTTCTGCAAGCCATTCCAAGCGCTCCCGCCGCGCTGCTTTTCACGAAGACGCATCTGCCGATGAGTACAGCGTCACCGAAACTGCCGCGAGCTCTAATTTTCGAAACGAGACGGTTAGTTGCTTACCTCTTAGCAACCCGGTGCCCCATAGTCAAACTAACAGGAGGAAATTAGCAGCGGAAAAAGGCCCGTCTCGCTAGTGGTGACGCGAATCCAAAATCCCGTCGCAGTGCCGATGCACACGACGATGATGACGATGATGAACCAATGGTGGAAGCCGAAGACGAGCCAACACCGCCTCCCGCGACCCAGTACGAACTCATACGTGACCAGGACTTCAGGCACTTGGAACACACCGAACAGGACGACCAACGTGCCACTCAGCGTCTCAAGGAACGCCCCACCATTATTGGCGATAATCATGCCGCCGACAATGCCATTATCGAGAGCATCACATGCATCAACTTCATGTGTCATGTTAAGCTCCACGTCGAGCTCGGTCCTCTGCTTAATTTCATCGTTGGTGAGAATGGCAGCGGCAAGAGCGCCGTCTTAACCGCCATCACCCTCTGCCTCGGTGGAAAAGCCAGCGCCACAAACCGTGGTGGGAGTTTGAAGAGCTTCGTCAAGGAGGGCACCGACCATGCGAGCCTGGTAGTCAGGCTTAAGAACCAGGGTGAGGATGCCTATAAGCCTGACTTGTACGGCGACTCTATCATCTGTGAGCGCTGGTTCACCAAGGCCGGTTCCAGTGGTTTCAAGGTCAAATCATCCGCCGGCAGAATAATATCCACCAAAAAGGCTGAGGTCGACGACATTGTCGAGTGGTACTGTCTTCAAGTCGACAACCCTCTGAATGTTTTATCCCAGGATAATGCCAGACAATTCCTTAACGCCGCCACACCGGCTATGAAATACTCATACTTCGTTAAGGGCACTCAGCTTGAACAGCTCGATGATGATTATAAAACATTAACCCAGTATCTCGAGGATCAAGAGAGCAAGCTAACTGAGCTTGAGGAGAATCTTGCCTATCTCAAAGATAAGTTCGAGAAGGCAGTCAAGCTGAGGGATGCCGCTAGCAAGTCTAACGAGATGCGCCACAGAGGCCGTGTATACAAGGACCAACTGGCATGGGCGCAAGTTCAGGAACAAGAAGAGATCCTCAAATCAAAAGAACATGCTATCGTTGCAGCACAAGAGGAAATCACCCGTACAGAACTGGAAATAGCCGAGAAAGCCCACCTCCTTGAATCTATTGACAATAGGATCCAGCAGGCCGAAGAAGCTTTAGAAACTATAATTCAAGACGATGGTCAGGCAGATGACGTAGTACGGGAAGCGAAGGAACGCTTTGAAGCAGCCAAACAGGCTATTGTAGCACTTCATACTGAGGAGAGGGAGATACATAGCAGTTTCGACAATTGGTCCAAGACTGTCAAGAAATACGAGCACTCTATCCACGTCGAAGAGCAGAGGCTTGAGAATATGAACGGTGGAATAGTAACTGATAAACAAAAGGAACTCGACAAGGCTCGCCAGCATGAAGCTCAAATCGGAGAGGTCATAGCGGAACACAGATCTGGCCTCAAAGCCCTGGAGAATGAGGAACAAGAAGCGCTCAATAGGATAAAAGAACCTACCAGCATTCTTGCACAAAAGCGAAGCGAGGTCCAAGCTGCGGAATCAAGTCTGCGGGCCCTTAACCAAACTCGGAAAGATCCACTCGATGCATTCGATCATAGAGTTCGCCAGCTTCTCAAACTCATTGAGGAGGATCATGGATTTGCACAAAAACCCATTGGGCCATTAGGAACATACGTCCAACTCACCAAGACCCAGTGGATGCCTATCCTAGATAAGTACCTTGGAGGAAGTTTGAATGGTTTCGTTGTGGAAAACAAGCCGGACCAGGTGCGACTTATGAATCATATGGATAGGCTGCGAATCCAAGGATGTCCCGTCTTCATAGGAAAGGCATCTCTGAACAACTTGAGGGAGCCTGATCCGAAATTCGATACTGTACTAAGGGTATTGAAGTTTGATGACAATCGTGTACGTGATCAATTGATCATAAGCCATCAGATTGAGCAGACCCTCCTCATAGAGAACCGAGTTGAGGCAGAAAACGTTATGTTCGATGGTCTTCCCGCAAACTCAGGGGCATGTCTCACTCTCCATGAAAAGAAGAAAGGCCATGGCATGCGTATCACAAACATTCGCGGCAATCTCTCGACATCCCCTATCACAACCAATTTTGGAAACAAGCCACGCATGAAGACGGATCAGGACAGCCAAGTTCACTATTATAAGGATTTGTTGACACAACTTCAGGCTGAGTATCGGGAACTAGAAGGTTCCAGGAGAACTGCAGAGCAAGCAGTTCAACGCGTTAAGCAAGCAATCGCCCAACACCGCCGACGCAGTGAGCAGCTGAATAAAGAGCTTACTAATGCTCGAGTTGTCATTCGAAACATTGAGGAAGAACTAGATCAATTTGAGGGCACCGATGATAGGCTACAGGGTTTGAAAAACGACCTCAAGGAGGCGCAAGAGAAGAAGGACCACTACGGCAACCAGTATGGCGAAGTTGTCATCAAAAAGCGTGAAATGAACTCGGATATCGAAAAGCTCAAGGAGGAGCTAAATGACGCCAAGATGAAATCGCGAGATCAGAAAGCCCACGTAGTCAAGGCAAAAGACAAGGTCAACAGGCTCAAAGAAACGAGGCATCTCACTCTAAGTGATAAGAATATGGCCCATGAAAACCACGAGGTTGCGAAAGTCGCAAAAACAGAAGCCGAAGCTTCCCGAGATCGCCAAACCGAGTATGTCGAAGAATATATCCAACACGCTAGTAAGGTCGCGCCTACGCGAGTACACATCCCTGAGGGAGAGACTTATCAGAGTATTGAGCGCAAGTATGAATCAATTCGTGAGCAGATCAACAAGCTTAGACAGCAGATGGGTGCTTCGGAAGAGCAGATCAACACCCGGGCAACGCAGGCGACCCAGGAATACCGTGACGCAAAGGATGGTGTTAAGAACATCCGGATGACATCGGATTCTTTGAAGAAAGCGTTGATGGACCGTCTAGCTAAATACCGAGAGTTCCAAAGGCACGTATCAGCCCAAGCGCGGTGCAATTTTGGCTACCTTCTGAGCGAACGCGGTTTTAGGGGGCAGCTTCTCCTCGACCACAGAGCTCGGAAGCTCGAGGTTATCGTGGAGCCAGACAAGACGCGAGAGAATGGACGAGGGAGAAATACCAAGACCCTTTCAGGTGGCGAAAAGTCATTCTCGTCTATTTGTCTTCTTCTCGCGATTTGGGATGCCATGGGTTCTCCATTGCGTTGTCTCGACGAATTTGACGTTTTCATGGACAATGTCAACCGTGCAATTAGCACAAATATGCTTGTAAGTAAAGCACTCGCAGTATAACATGATGAGTGTCGTGTCAGCATACAACTAACCAAGTGAGCAGATTGGCGCTGCCCGTCGCTCCGTGGGCAAACAGTTCATCCTCATAACGCCGAATGCCATCGAGGGCAGAGCGAAGCTTGATAAGGATGTCAAGATTATCAGGTACGAATTCAAATTCGAACAGCTCAGCTTATATATGTAACTAACATACTGGCAGACTCACGGATCCTCGCCAACAACGTATCCCGGAGATGGTTCAATAATTTTCTACATTTCGTGTCTGTATTCCATGAATACCGGGTGCTATTATAGCATGGCTTGTTGCATGGTGTTGGGGGAACCGGCGTCTTGGTGGTCAGTGTTTGCTCATGAAAAGCAGGTGTTCGGGCAAGCAACGCGGTTGTTGTCAATACCCCCTTTTCAGCATTTTGAGGAGTGATCTGGCATGGGTTTAGAAATGGGACTTTAGATAAAAAGGTTTCGTGCCGGTCTGCAACGACATGGGTTTATAAGTAGTGAGCATTTGCCTAATGAGTTTTCAGATACCCGCTGATAAATTTATCAAAACTCACGTTCAACGGATGTTAATACAGAAGTATACATGATTATACAGTCATTTCTGCCGAGCAGTCCGTTAGACCTTGTCTCCATCTTAGTCCGCCACCTAAGGTCTCAAATATAGTGTTTCTGGCAATGCTTTCTAACCCATTCACTCTTTCCTCAGTCATATCCTGACGCCCTTGCTCCTCAACACATTCACGCCAGCCGAGGCGGTGAAGCCAAGCCACTGCGTGACACCGCCAACGGCATTCGACAAGCTGCCGCCCTCGGCGAGGCGGCGCTGTAGGAAAGCGCGCGTGTCTCCAAAACCCGGTGACCGGTCGTTCGTCATGAACAGCTCGGATGAGGCGTAGATCACGGATAGACCGCCGCGCTTGGTATACCAACTCGGGTCGACGGAAGTGTCACCTGCCAGGAAGTGGATCTCGTCGGCGAGGAGGGCAAGTTCGTGGAATGATGCCGGAACGTGGCTTGGCTGGGCCATTATAGCTAGGGCCTGCGAGTCCGTCTATCAGTCTTCCGAACTCACCAGGAGACGCACATACGCTAACTAACCTCTTGCCATCGGTGATTCACATCTCGGTTCCCCAGCAATCTCTCCCATGTTAACCGCTCTACGCGCGCAGGCACAGTGGTAGCAGCGTTCGCATCTTTGGAAAAGATGGCCTCGCGACGCGGCGCGAGCGCCTCCCTCTGCGTCACGAGGTGGTATCGGATCAAGCTGAAGGGGCCCTCAGGCACCACATTGGTGCTGATGTCTAGGTAGCCAGCGTCGCGGGCGCCGAGCGACAGTGCGTGCTGCGTGAAGCCGTGCTCGGGCACGTGTTTATAGGCTGCTGAGAGGATTGCTTGTTCGCTTGCGTTGAAAATGCCCGCCGGCGCTGGATGGTCGTAGGAATGGTAACGTCGCAGAGCCGACGACGGGGCTCGGCGGAGCAGTGTTAGGCGTGTGAGGGCCCTCGACGGCGCCATTGCAGATGTGTGTGTATGTAGATGCGGTGTTAGTGTGTGTTGTTGGTGGACAATTGACAGCTGGTTGCAATCATCTCAATATCGCATCATCATTCGATGTGCAAGCAAGTCTCGGGTTTAGTCGCCGCTAATAGATCTGTACTTGGCTAACAGTAGTAGCATGCACCAGGACCCAAGTACCTGTCGATCAGCTAGCACAGCCACATCATTGTATCTACGGTGTGTATCTTTAACATGTGACGTGCCTAGGCACCAGCCACTCGCCCATTCCGCTCATTCACGAACCGGTACTTAAGTAGGTACCTATGGGATAGGCCGACCAACAACAGCAATGGCACGAACAGTATCTATACTCTCCCTCTAGAGGCATCTCTTCATACGCCTCTTTACATGTGTTTGACCCATCTTTGGTAAGGGAATGCACGGATTTCGACAATACAGGCATACTTGCTATTATTACAGAACTAATAGGCGAATCGTCTGTGCAATATAGAGAAAATCCAAGCCACACCTCTGTATCAGCCAATACAACAAGCGACAAGGTACTCTTGGATGTGTGCTTGGATCGATAAGTCAAACCCATCGAGGCATTGAGAAATGACAAGCTTTTTCGTTATCAACGTCCTTAACATCGTCTAAGTACTCTCGTTATTTTCATGCACCTACACTACTTTTTTATTTGACGCCCACCAGCATGACTTAGTAAAGCAGGCAGCCGCCCCCATTGTTGGTAGGCTGAGGCAGGGGTTTTGCGTGTGATTGAGGTGACCGGGGTGAAGTGAAGTGACTCAACACGTACCTGGCTCGGCAACGCCATTGGCAGAGAGGGCCTGGTGAACCACATGGACGTAGACGTGTTATAACTCATATGCAACTAGACTACTCATCTCATGCGGGACATCTTCACATACAGTAGAACTGACTTCCTTTGGCAGCCCCAGCATGATACCTATCCCATGCAAGGGTCCTTGGCACGGATCTAGCGGTACAAGACACCAAGAAAGAATGTCATGTACTCGAGTGATCAAGTCGTGCACCTGGTACTTACAGCACTACAAATCTCCACCAAAGGAACGCAATTCTCACTCGGTGTATTTGGCCCATGTCCCGAGTAGGTAGTAACGAATTCTCGCTGACTCCAACGAGCCGAGGAGCCCATGTGCCGAGCTGATATCCTCACACATCTATCTACGTTTATTTACTATAAAGCTGATGAACTGTCCATGGCATCTACTCCCAATTTCTATCCATTCCTCACCCTAGGCATTCACACTCCCAGGCGGCTAGCCAGGATGATCCACGACAGGGACTCCGGGTTCACAGATGATCTTTGTGCTCTAGATACTGGACAAGATGGCGTTGCACGTTGCACGCCCGAGATTGGGGCCAGGGCCAGGATAGGTCAGTGTCTGTTCTCCATCAACCACCTCCATTCACAATAATTCGGGATTCGATAGTCCGCGTCCCAAGTTCGGTGAGAAAATAGTAGGACAGCAAGGGCCAAATTATCATTGGTACGTTTCTTGAAACCGTGGTGCAATCTAGACGGATATGGGCCTCATCAGCTTCCACAGAGATGACTTCTTAGGTACCACTACTGCCACTGTATCACCTCGAGCACAGGCAGACAGGCATAGTACATTAGTTGCGTACGGGATGCCAGATATTCCTTCAGCAATTCTCAATTAAGCTTAGTAAGGTGGTTCCTTCGAGATATTCTCGATGCTCTCTCTCTCACTACACCAATAGGAGTCTGCTCCGCCATGAGGGTTTTAGGAACTTTCTTGGTGCTGAGATAGTACCAAAGAAGTGCACATCGAGGCCCGAGTGTGGCCACTGCTAAGGTAGTTGAGCAGGGGTGATAGTTATATCGGCCAAGCAAACTCGGGCGACAGGGAATTTGTTCGCCTTGCGGCGGTGAGATTACCTTCGTCTAGGCAGATCACGAAGTGAACTAACGTGCTAGTATTCCTGCGTACCATTGCCCTGGAGGTAGGTATGCAGGCTGTGGTAAAGGGGGTGTTCGATAGACCATTTTCAGCTCATTAGTGGGTGGTGTGCCATTCGGAACCGGCACACTATCGACTCGCCACGAAGAGATTTTTAATTTGCCGCAACTGTCGCGTGTAGCCAAGTACATAGTCATAGGCACGTCATAAAGCAGGCCACTCGAAATCCCAAGTATGTTGTGTATCGTCGTTGTGCACCAGCCTACTTGTGCAATACATGGTGCAGATTACCTAGGGTTGCAGATTCAGTGTCTCGCGTGCAGGTGAATCATCCAACAAATACTCGACTGCATTTGGTATTAACAGCTCTTTTCATTACAACCACAATCCTTCTCGTAGTTGAATATATTTCTAGGGGCCTAGGTACCAACAGTGTTGCCGTAAACTAGTCACGATGTTGCAGTATAATGAATACCCTCCACTGCCACGGCTTTAGAACCGGAAACAATTTATTTCCTGGGCGCTCTTCTGGCGCCTGGGTCAGGCAGAAACAGACTCTCGTAATCTCTCGTACCAGTGCCACTGCAGAATCCTTGGGGGCGCCTTAATACTGGTAGCATGGGGGGCTACCCGGCTTACATGTTATTAATATCACTGGTAACCACGTAGTTACCATGGCCGTGTCTCATTATTAAAAGTCCTGCAGATCCGATTCAGCCTCCTAGACCTCGTCACCATACTGTAATGCTAGTGCATTCGAAAGCCGGCCCCCCCTTTTCCGACTTTATGGTTCGGTACCAGGACAAAACCGGGATGCGAGAGATATACCGAGCCCCTTTGACGGGAGAAGGGGCCGGGAGAGTACATTATTCACTTCGTTGGAACGATGCCCTCAACATACATAGCACGGTAATCCAGAAAGGCGTATAACGAAAAGGGGTTGATCGATGATAAGGATGAAGCGAGATCGGGTTGCCCATTACACAATTAGGGAAAGGGGGTACTACCGTACAGTATACATAACATTATGTGTGAAGAACGAGTGACAGCACATTGACCGGTTACCGCTAGAAATCCGAGTGGTTCGTAATGAGAGGATGCCTACACTACCCATCAAACATAAGCCACTTCATCCTCACGATCTCTAACTACGGGCTACCCTCCCACGAGTACTCACTAGTCTAATGAAAACTAGGTAGCCAGTCGAGAATATATTAGCGACATGTCTCTCGTAGTTGTTAGCCAGCCTACCTACCTACCTACCTTAGGTACCTACCTACATTAGATACATACGGTACATCCATTTTACACGTGTACCAACACGCTGCCTAGGTATTGCGGTGTACTGGTAGACTACCTACTAGTAGTAGTGATATGCCACACTCGGTACCATGTAATAAAATCATCTTACTAGTAGGCAGCGAGCGACTCGCCTAGCAATTATCCCAAACCAATAGGAATTCCGCTGTAGTGATTTTTCTTACAAGGGCCTACACTAATCATAGTGGCAAATTTTTGGATAACTACACATGGCTGCAGTATTCGTGTAGATTGTCCAAGGGTAAGCCGAGTAATCATTGTCAGTTACCCATCGTCACTATAGCCTCGAGGTTTCATCGAGATTGTTCCAGCCTTATGATATTAGTTATGTAACTAACTGCTCATAATACGTGTTGGTGTAAGATAGGATTTCGAGCGTCCTCGAATACGGACTTCATTGGACGCCGTATGAGAAAATTTGCGGCGGGTTGAACTGCGGATCATAGATATACTACCATTTAACCTCTAAGTTGTCGCTAAATATTAGCATCGACTAGTTACGAATGTATACAGCCTGGCTGATACTAAAACCTACGTATGGAGGTCTGCCTTTCTACTAATAGGTAGGTGTTCCTGGTTGGTGACTGGTTATCAATAGGTGTTTCGCACCACGCCACTGAGGGGAAGGAGAGAACATCAACTATAACTAGCGTTGTAATAAAGCAAGAATATTCACAAATGATCGTCAAGAAGAGCTTGGCCGTACGATTTCCTCTAACCCTATGCTACTTATACCTTAAAGTCGCTGTATCTCTCAGGTCAATTCTTACCACTATGCCATCTTGCATCGTCCCCACGTCGCGTTGTCTGGTTCAGTTAGGTTGGGACTTGAATTCCATATCAAGTACTCCGAGAGCACATCTACAGAGAACTAGCGAAGTATGTATAAAATGCCGAGACAGGTAACGGACTTACGGCGAGACATTCATGACAAGAAACCAAGATTAAGATTATACATCGACACATTAGCTTCTGGTTATCACCGCAGTAGTACAAGCCATGTCTCATCCGAATGCGGTATCTGTTAGAGGCGCCTTATCGGTATTTATGATGTGGTTGGTATGTGTGACCTTGGGATGGCTTGATTGTGGATGATATGGTACGTAGTTACCCCATGAAAAATAGGTAGGCTCCAATATAGAAAGGCAGACAATAAGGTATGAGACAAAGTTGGCTCAGTTGCATGTAGGCATCCATGGTGAGCGGCTATTATATGTACACTATACGGAGGTTGGGGCCAAAAGTCTGCATCCTCTTTAACAATTAAGTACAGTGCAAACTCCATACAGCTCACTGTAAATGATTCCTAATTAGGAAAGACTCTAACCTTCTTTGCCAAGCTGTTAGT
>JBAWJU010000128.1:0-20222 GCA_037356035.1 Xylaria sp. Z50
ATTTTAAATATATTTTATTTTATATATATTAATAATATATTTATATTTTTAATAAATAAAAAGTTTTATATAAAATATATATAAAATATTATTAAATAACTTTAAAAAGTAAAATTATATACTAAGCTTTTTAAATATTAATTTTATTAAAAAAAAATTAATTTTTTAAAATATATTATTTTAAGCAATAGTATTAAAATAAATTTTAGCTATATAAATACTATTTAAAACTAGTTATTTTTTTATTTTTATTATAAGCTATAGCAATTTTTAAAGTTTTACAACTTTTATTACTGCTTTATAAAAAAATATTTTTAAATTATAGCTTTATTAATTAAATATTTAAAAAAAAACATAATTAAAATAAAAAAAAGTTAAATTTTACTAAATAGTTTAATATATATAGCTTTTAATAAGCTAAAAAATTTATTTAAAAAAGCTATTTTTTTTTAAATATTTTAACTTTAAAAAGTAAATATTAATAAAAACTAATTTTTTTAAAATAGCGTTAACAAAAACATTATTATAAAAAAATAATTAAAAATAATAGTAATTTATTTTATTTTATTTTTAAATATTTATTAAGTTTAAAATAAAATATAATATTTTTAACTAAAAAATATTAGCTATTATAAAATATTTTAAATATTAATAATATTATTTATAAAAAAATAATTTATTTATTAAAATATTAACTAATTATATTAATTTATAAGCTTTTATAAAAACTTTTAAATTAAATAGTAAATAAGCTTAATAATATATATATTTAGCTTTTTTTAACTTTATTATTAAATATTAAAAAAGTAAATAAAATAAAGCTAATTTTTTTTTATATTATTTTAATTATATAGCTTATATAGCTTAAAATGCTAATTTATTTTTTATATTAAAATAAAAAATTAAAATAATAAAAGTTAGGTTAAAAAATTATATTTTTAAAACTTTTATAAAAAAAGTTTTTATTATTAAACTGGCTATAAAATATAATATTTTTATATAAACAATTATATATATATAAGTATAAATAGCTATATATAATAAAAATTTTTAAAATTTAAAAATTTATTAAAACTTTTAAAATTTAATTATTTATATATAAAAAAAAAACTTTAAATATTATTAACTTTATAAGCAAATTTAAATAAAAAAGTTTATAAAGTTTTAATAATTTATTAAAAAATTACTATTATAATATAATAATAAAGTTTATATATTTTTTAAAAAATTAATATATTTTTAATTTATTAAGTTATATTATAATAATTTTATAATAAGCTATTTTAGCTAAAATTATATATTAAAATTATTATAATAAAAGTTTTATTAAAAAACTATAAAAAAAAATATAAAAAATTATATAAAAAAATATATAATTTATTTTAAGTTTAAAATAAAATATTATTAAAAATATAATATTTTAAATATTTTATTAATATTTACTAAGCTTATAAAAAAACTATTTATAAACTTTATTATTAAACTATTTAAAATATTTTATTATAAAATAATTATTAATTTTATATTAATAATAATTAATTAATTTATTAAACTTATATATATTTTTTTTATTAATATTATTATTATTATTATATAGCTAATAATATTATTTTATAAAAAAATAAAATGTTATTTTAAAGCTTTTACTAATATAGTTTTTAATAAAAATTTTATTTTTACTAATTAATTTTAATTAAACTTATATTATTATTTTAAAATTAAAAAAAAATTTTTAATTACTTTTTATTTTTAAATTAATAATTAAATAAAGTAAATAAATTAAATAATAAAAAGCTATTTTAAATATTTTATTAATAATAAATAAATTAATTAGCTTTAACTATTATTTTAAGCTTTTTTTACTATAAATATTATTATTAATAATATTATTAAAAAATTATTTTTTAAAATATTATATAGCTATATTTTAAAATTTAAGCTATTTATTAAAAAAAACTTTATATTAAAAAAAGTATTTTTAATATAAACTTAGCTATTTAAGCTAAATATTATTAAAAAAAAATTAACTATTTAATAATAAAATATTATTAAAAAATATATAAAATATTATAATATTAAATATATTTTTAAAAATTATTATATTAAAAACTTAATAATATTATTAATTTAAAATTTAAAATTTTAAAATTATAAATTAGCTTTTAAGTTTATTAAACTTTTTAAAATTTTAAAAGCTATTAAATTATAAATATATTAGCTAGCATTTTTATATTAATATAGCTATATTTATAATATTTTTTTTATATAGTTATTAAAGTTTTAAATTATTAAAACCTTATATATTTTATTTATATTTATATTAAAAAATACTAAAAATAAATAAAAAATTAAAAATATAGTAAAAAAAATAACTTATTAAAATAATTTATATTATAAAATTAAGTAAAAAAACTAGCTTAATAAATATAATTAATAAATATTAGCTATTAATATTATTATTTTTATACTTATAAAAAAATTTAAAAAATAAAAAAAAATAAAAAAAATATTTAACTTTTTAATTAGTAAATTAATTATAAAATAGCTTTAAAGCTTTATTAATTTATTTATTTATAATATTTAAAACTTTAATTTATAAAAACCTTAAAAACTTTAATAAATTTTTATATAATAAAATTTAAACTTCTAACTTTAAATATTAATAATTTATATTTTATTAATAAGCTTTATATAAACTTATTTTTAATTTACTTTATATTAAATTTAATTATATTTTTAAACTTTAACTTATTATTATATAACTATTAAAAAGTATTATTAATATTAGTTTTAATAGTTTTATTTATTTTTTTTATAAAAAAATTTACTACTAAAAATTAAATAATATAACTAATATTAAAAAGCTATAAATATAATATAATAATATAATAATATATAATATATTATTTTTTATTTTAATATAATTAGTTAAAAATATAAAATAAAAATAATAATAAATATTAATAATATTAATATTAATAAAAATAATAAATAAACAAATTAGCTAATAATATTTAACTATAGCTATTTTATATATAATATTATATTTTTATTAATTACTAATTAATAATAAATTATAAATAAATATAAAATAAAATTAAATATTTTAGTTTTTTTTATTTTTTTAATTTTAAAAAAAATAGTATAATATATAGTAAAAAAATAAAAAAAAGCTTATAAAAGTTAAAATTAAATAATAATAATTTATTTATAATAGTTTTTTAAGCTAGCTTAAATATTATTATTATTATTATTAGTTATTATAAAAAATAAAAAGTTATTTATATTAATATATTAAGCTTAAAAAGTAAAAATATTTTATTAAAAAAGCTTAAAAATATAAATAGTATTAAACTATATTATAATAAAAATTTATATTATTAATAGCAATTTTAATAAAATTAAAAAATAAAACAACTTATAAGCTTATATATTTTATAACTTTTAAAATAGCTATAATATATAAATAATATTACTTTATTATAAAAATAAATAACTTTTAAAAAAAAGCTATTATAAAGTTAAAAATAATATATTATAATATTTTAATAATAATAATATATAAATAAATTAAAAATAATAAAAAGTTTATTATAATAATTAAACTTATACTAATATATATAATATATTTAGCAATATTAATAATATAATAATATAATATATTAAAAATATAAATAAAAAAAGCAGTAATATTAATATAAATAAGCTAATAAAAAAAATTAAATATAATTTAAAAAAGGTAGAAAATAGCAGTAAAAATAGCTAAAACTAATAAAAATTTGCTAATAGCAGCTAAAAAAAAAAAAAAAAAAAAAAAAAAAAAAAGGCAAAAAAAAACAGGCTATTTATATTATTTTTTTAAACACTTTATAACTAATTTGCTTTTATAGCAATATAAAATTATAAGTTTATAAGTATAAAAATATTAATATAATAAAATTTTCTTATTAAATATTAATTTTTTATTATTTATACTATTATTTTTTATTATTTATATTTTTTTTTTTATAATTTTTAATTAAATTAGCATTTTTTATATTATATTATACTTTATATTAATTTTATTTTTAACTATATTATTATTACTTATAATATATTTTAGTTTTATTTAAGTTAAAATAATTTATTATAAAAAAAAAATAATTATTATAATTTAAGTATATTATTAATTATAATATATTTAGCTATACTTATTTTAGTATTTATTTTTAGTATACTTTATATATTAATTTTTTTTTTTACAAGCTTTAGTTTTATATAAAGCTTATTATACTAAATATTAAATATTATATTTAACCTTAAGATCTTATTTATAATAATAAAATTATATAAAAAAATAAGTTTATATAAAAAAAATAAAGTTTATATAAAAAAAATAAGGTTATAAAGTTAGCTAAATATTAAGTTAGCTAATTATTATATACAGGCTATTAAAAGGTTTTAGCAACCTTATATATATAAAAAAAGTTTTTTATAAAAACTAATTATATAAAATAAAACTAATTATATAAAGTAAAGCTTAAAGTTAAAGTTATAATAAATTATATAAGTAGTATAAAAAAAATATATATAAAACAATTTAAAAGATTTAAAAAGTAGTATTTTAATAAGGCTAATAAAAACTTAAAAAAATACTACTTATAATATTATAAATATTAACTATAATTAAATATAGTAGTATTAAAAATAAATATAATATAATATAATATACTACTTAAAAAAATATAAAAAAATATAACTTAACTTAGCTAAATTATATAAGGTTTTTTTAGCTATAAATATTAGTAAAATTAATTAAAAGTATAATTAAACTAATTTTGTTTAAATAAATAGTATTAAGGTTTGCTTAAATTACTAACAAGCTAATTTTTATATTTAAATAACTTAAGTTTAAATTATAAGTTATTAACAAATTAACTTATAATTATTAATTTAAAATATATTAGGTTTTTAGGCATAATTGCTAACAAGCTAACTATATAATATAATATTAGCAATATAAAAAAAACTAATTATAAACTAAAATAAAATAAAAGTTATATAATTATTTACTTAATATACTATTTAGTAAAAAGAACTATAAAGTAAAGCAATATAATATATTAGATAATAAAAAAAAAAGGTTTTTTATTTTAATTGCCTGCAGCAATCGAAATAGGAATACCTTCTGCAGTCCTACCTATGGTAAGGCCCCCTATATGCCTGCATTATTAACCTTAAAAACAATTAGCAGAAAAATCTTTTAAAATACTGTTATATTTACTTATTTAACTATAAATTTTAAAAAATAGTTAATAATATAGTTAAAAAGCTTTAAACTAGAAAAAAGCTATATAAAATTATAAAATATATTTTTTTTTTTTTTTTAGTTTTTATTATATAAAAATCTATTTATTAACTAAATAATATAATTAAACGTAAAAGTTATATAGTTATAAACATTAAACTTAGAAATAAGATATATTTTTAAAATGCATATTTTATTTAAATATAAAAAAAAATCTTTAGTTATATTGCTAGCAAACTATATTAATTAATTTTTAATGCTATTATATTTTATTACTAATAGTATATATATTTTAAATTATAATAAGTATTTATTATTAATATATATAAAAGTTAATTTATATTTATATATATAGTAATAAAATATAAAAATAGCAATATATATATTTAATGTTAAATAGATTACTTTTTATAAAATATTATAGCATGCTTATATTATAACAATATTATAATTGTTTTATATATTTTATATAAATATATATAATATTTATATAAAACTTTTACTATTTTTTGCAATTAAAATATTAATATTAGGCTTTTTAAAAGTTATATTATATTTTTTAATACTGTTATATTAGGTTATTTTGTTAATTTACTAAGTATAATAACTATAAAAAATAAACTTAAAGCAATTTAACGTTTAAAATTTTTTAAAACTTTTTAAAACCTTAAGATTTTTATAAGCTTTACTATATAGCTTAAAATATTAATGCTACGATATAAAATTATTATTAAACTTTTTTAAAATAAAAAAACATTTTTTTTAAATAACATATGCTTATTTTAAGGTATAACTAAAAAAAAAAAACAGATTTTAGCTACAATAGTAATAGTTATATATTTTATAAGCATAAAAAGCAATATATTTATATAAATTAAAAACGTTTTACTTTATAATATTTTTTTAACTTTTTGCTTGCTAATATAGCAATTGTTTATAAACTTTAATATATTTATAAATAAAATTAGTATAAAAATTTATTATATTAAAAAAAATATTATTTTTAAAATTTTATACAAAAGTTTTGTTATAAAATATTTATTTAAATATATAATTTAGACTATAGCATTTTTTTTTCGACTACTTATTAATATAAAAAAAAAATACTAGCTTATAAAAATAAAATTATATAGATTTGTTTAGCTTTTAAAAAAATATAAGCATTAGCTAAATATTATTAAAACTATTTTAATTATTTTTATTAATTATAAAGCTATTTTTAAATTTTATAATTATAATATAAATATTATAAGCTTTATAGCTATTATTAGCTTTAATAAAAAAATTATATATATATTAAAAAAAACTTATATAGTTTTAAATATATTTAGTTACTTTTTATATATAAAATTTTTTATAGATTTTTATTTTAATAATTTTAGCAAATTAAATAAACTATTAAATAATAAAAAAAAATACTAAATACTATATTAAATTTAGCAAAAAAAGAAAACTTTTTAACTATTTTTTTTATAATTATTTTTATTGCAATTACTTTTTTTATAACTATTTTTTTTAATATAAACAAAAAAAAGTTAAAATATTTTTAATATAAACATTTTTTTATTATTTAATAGTTTATTGCTAGATAATATATAGCTTATATAAATAAACTTAGCTTTTAAAACTAAATTTTAACAAGGCTATTTAGAAAATTTTTATTTTTGTTACATATTAAATATACTTAAGGTATAAACGCAATTACTTTTAACTAATAAAAATTAATTGCTTTTTTACTTTTAAAAAAAATCTTTTAAAATAAATTAAATATATTAGTAAATTGCTTTTATATTTTTTAATTATATATTATAAACTTATAAAATATATTATATAAGCTAAGTTATATTAGTTATAACAAATTAATATATTTAATTTAAATATTTTATATTTATAAAAGCTTTAAAAAATTAAAAAAAATTATTAATAATTATTTTAATTATTATATTTTATAGCTTTAACACTATAAACTTTATAGTAATTTTTAGCTTATATTATTGCTACTATATTTATACTATTAAATTATAATTAATTTTATACTTATACTTTTAACTTTAAAAAAAAATAATTATAATTTAGCATTATTTATTATTTATAAACTTATAAAACAAATATAAATAATTTTTAAATATAAAAATTAAATAGTAACAAAATAAAATTATTTATTTATATACAAACTTTTATTTGTTAATTAGAAAATACTTTATATAATCTTTTTAAACTATAACTTTAAATTTTTTTCTATATTTTAAAAAGTAGTATAAAATAGCTTTTAAACTAAATTGCTTTATATTATAGCATATTACTTTTAAATTAATAGTTAATTAAAAAAAATAATATAAGTTATTTAATTAGTACTTAAGTACTATATATATAGTTTTAAAAATCTTACTATATAAAAAAATTATATTTTTAAATTTTAATTTAAATATAATAATATAAAAAATATAACTATAAAAAAAAGTCCTAATAAATTAGCACTTAGTTTTATATTAGCTAGTATTATAAATATTATATTGCAAAAAAAACTAAACTAAAAAAACTTTATTTAACTTATATTATTTTTTATATTTAAAATTAATATTATAAATATAATTACACTTTTTTTTATAATAATAAAATATTATTATAATTGCTAATATTAGCTAAAATACTTTAAAGTTAAAAATTATATTTTTTTAAAACTATATAAAAAATATAAAATTTTTATTATTATAATAACAGGTTTTAAAATATTATAACGCTATATAAGTTTATTTAAAGTTATAAAAAAAATTAGTATATTAGCATACAAGTTAAATTTTAAAAACTATAATGCTTATATATATAATATTATTTTAATTAATTACTTTAAGCTTATACTATTTAATACCTATAGCAAATTATTACTTTTTATAAAACTAATTTATATAGCAAATTATTTACGTAAAAAAATCTTTAAAATATAAATCTTAAGCAAAAAAAAAAGCAAATTAATATAATATTTTACTAAATATTAAAAATTAAGCTATAAATTTAATAAATAGCTTATATGCAAAAAATTAAATGCAAATTTATATTTAATTAATTATTTTATAAAAAAATAAAGTTAAAAATATAGCAATATAGTATTATTAAAAAAAAAAGTAAATTAGAAAAAAAAAACAAAATTAAAAAAAACAGTTATTTAATATTATAGCGTTATAAAAGAAATTAACTTAATTAGTATTATATTATAAAATAAAGCGTTATAGCCACAGGGGCGTAGCCTTTTTCTGTTTAGTAGGGGCAGGCTGTAGCAATAGCAACCTACTGCCGCAGGCAGTAGCCTATACCACTATATAGTATTTAGTATATAGTAGAGATAGTGGACACTCTCTATTCCCTCTACATGATTAATACAGACTACAGACATTGCACCATATTTTGGCCCATACCCTTACATAGCAAGAGGTCCACTTTTTGAGCTAAGCGCAGAGCATCTGCGTCATACTTTGGAGGGGTCGAGACATGTGTTAGCGGGTTGGGCTGAAGGTGGTTTGAGGCGTCAGTTTTTCTGCTGATAAATGCACCTCCGATTCACGCAAGGCCGGGCCTCATGTCACTTGAAGGAGAACAGATTTGTTTGTTATCTAGCACAGCTTTTCCAGAAGCCCACTAACCATAGATTTCTTCGTTATCGAGGCGAAAGCACTTAGCTACAACAAAATGTCGCTCGCAAGGATAAAACACATTGTGTTGGTAAGTTCTTTCTGCCTAGAAACATGCCACAATATATTATCTCACATGTACGCTTAAGGTTCTATCCGGGAAAGGAGGTGTTGGTAAATCTTCGATTACCACTCAACTGGCGCTCTCGCTGTCGCTTTCTGGCCATTCTGTTGGAGTTCTCGATGTCGATCTCACAGGACCTTCCATGCCTCGCATGTTCAATATTGAAGACGCAAAAGTGACGCAAGCCCCAGGGGGTTGGCTTCCGGTGCCTGTTCATGTGGCAAACCCGGAAAAAGGTGTCGGCGAGTTACGTTGCATGAGTCTAGGGTTTTTACTACGAGGAAGAGGAGATGCCGTCGTTTGGCGAGGGCCCAAGAAGACTGCTATGATCCGACAGTTTCTCTCGGATGTATTGTGGGGCGAAATGGACTATCTCCTTATCGACACGCCACCAGGCACATCGGATGAGCATATATCCCTTGCAGAAACGTTGTTAAAAGAGGCAAAACCGGGCCAGCTTGCCGGTGCGGTCATAGTCACCACTCCTCAAGCCGTAGCCACCGCAGATGTCAAAAAAGAATTAAATTTCTGCGTGAAAACGAGAATTCCCGTCATCGGCGTCATCGAGAATATGGCAGGCTTCGTCTGCCCAAACTGCGCCGAATGCACGGATATTTTTGGCAAAGGAGGCGGGCAGGTCATGGCAAAGGACTTCGATGTGCCATTTCTTGGCAGGATTCCTATCGATCCACAGTTTGTCATGTTGATTGAGACTGGACGGAGGCCAGAATACCCACAGGGCACTGTTATCAACGGGGAAGATTTCTCCAAAGCCCTGCAGAAAGGTAGCGGCAGCTCCACTGGTGAAGTGACCAAAGAAGCGAGCTTGCTGGCAGAAAAGTATCGAGGCTGCTCGCTCGAGCCCATCTTTCGAGAGATAACGCAAGATATCGTGACGGCCGTTGAATGATTATCAACGTCACTCAATCAGGCTAATCAGGGACTCGCTTATCAAGAGCTGACACGCATATAACACTAGCAAAGTTGAAATTCCCTGGGGATAGGGCCCAAGCGGAGCGCATATCGAGTAAACTGCATTTATCAGGGCAATGGGCAATGCAATGCAGATGCATGTCTGTTGAGCCGGCCAGATGCACCACGTCGGCGACAATTTACAAGGAGCTACGGTAGTGGTCGTTGCGATACATAAGAGCCATCACAGGCAGACACAGCCTCTGAGACTGTTACACCCGAGCAGATAAAAGACGTAGTCTCTCTGCCGTATTCACTAGGCTTGCTTGTCGGCATGGTGTAGATCTACGCAAGCCACGTGACAGTCTTGGGTATATCTTTGCTATTATTTTGTCTCATCATGATATTATTTCTCTAAACGCCCAATATCGGTCATCCCAAGGGGGCAAGCATCGCTGTTTTACGACAGACATGCTGGTCGCCGGTTATCAGGATCTATGGTCGCATCGGTAAATTCGAAGTCTGGACTACCTACATAGTACAATACTGTTGTAGTAGCAGATGTGAGAAAGGGGGGTCAACGCGACGGCTGCACATACTCTTTCTCCGACTCAGACAGGGTGAACAAGGGCGAATGATACGTAGGGCATTCGCCAATTAGATGACCTGCGTGCCTTTTCCTGACCCTTTTCGGGCCTACTATTGGGCACTCATGAGAAGGGCGAATGCGACGCTAAACCTCCTCAGCTCACCCGTGATCAGCCACCTACCGGATCCGATAAGAAACCGGTTACGGATTACCGAGTTAGCGGGTATTCTAATGCGATATGCACTCTGAGCTCCATTGATTTTCTAAGATGAGTACCTGCGTTTAAATAATGCTTAGGGTAGGGGGAGAGAGCTGGGGGGGAATGTTGCCCGACATATATATAGGCACCCACTGTGGATAGACGGCATACTACTTTCTACTCGGTAAACGGTAAACGGGACGGAGAGTAGGTAAGTGTAGATAGGTGGCTGGTATGGGTTCAAGATCCTGGAGTCTCTACTAAGTAGATATAGTAAGGTTAATATATTAGAAGCAAGCTACATTTCTGACCGACGGAGTTTTTTGTTTTTTTGGGGAGGGGGGAGTTTTTTTCTGTCGTCCTTAGTTTTTATTACCTAATATAGGATAGATACAGCATTAGTACTACCTCACCAAGGTGATAACCCCACTCTTTCCACCCCTCAGTCTGCCAACAACCAGGTAAGATTAGCGACGTCGGGCACTGCTCGACGGTCCTCACATGTCGGTGACCTCACTTGCCTACGATTTTTATTTTTTTTTATTTTTCTATTTTTTTTCTAGAAAAATTTTCCCTTCCACACATACGGAGTACGTACATATGCATGTACACACACCACTGCTACATACAACATACAACATCATCACCGCACGCACACACACACACTCACACTCACACACACGCACATACACATACACAAAAGAGCGGTATCTTGCTACGGCTTGCCTCTATCCAACTACGGTAAAGCATAAGCTCATACCCTCCCACCACAACCAGTCACCAATTGGATCCACCATTGGCTGTTGCCTTTAAATTTGTTTCCCTGTGATAGTCAAACCCAGGAATCTTCCCACAATACTCGATCCCAACCTAGGCTTTACACAGAAGTTCCTTTCTTCTAGTCTGAATACGAATTCTTCCTATTTAGATCCTATTTAGATCCTCCATTAATTACCCAGGTAGGTGGCCACTGTTGACAGATACGCTTTCGTGGTCACACGACACAAAGACTCAACACAATACAATTGACAAATACGCCGCTTGTCCGACGACAACTCGGGCTTCCCCCAGACCTCAAGCTATTATCATTAGCGAAAATATTCAATCCCGCCTTTGAACACTATCGGCGCATGACTGCTAGTTATTCACGGCAGGACTACCGACCTTCTCCCGACCCACGTGTGGTTTTTCCATGAACCCCGTCGAACTACTACGCTTCCTCTCCAAGCCCGCAAAGTACAAATACCATCTTCTTATTTTGCCACACCACGCTCACAAAAAATACCCGGCTAACCATCGGTTTGCTCACCACAGGCCCAGATAACACTCACCTCCACTATACCCCAATCAGAAGCATCGATCGTGCTCGTTCCCGTGCTACTCGACTCGACTCCTCTCCTCTTGACAGACCAAATTGCAGATATCCTCGTCTGCTAGGTCCGATACTCCGCCATAGGTATCGGTTTCTGACAGAACGAGGCCACTTCTCTGATCACCATTCCTTGGCCAAAGGACTTCTTCCTTCCCCTCCGCGGCCGACCTCCCTAACGTCCCCTTTGTGAGACGTTCAAACCACATATATCCGACATTGTAGCTGGCTTCCGCCAGCACTCGTCGCTACCCACCATCCTGTGGGCCTACTCTCTCAAACGAACGCCGCAAGGTTCGTTTGGGTGGCAGTCAGTGCTCCGCAGTAGCTCTAGTAGCCTTCTTTCTGCAGGCACCTATAGCTTGACCCCCTACACGCCCCGGTTAGCAAGATACTCAGTTAGACCTTCGCTCGCCAAACGGGCTTAACGGAGATGGTCAACTTCGCTGTCCCTACCAATTACACGTTTTCGCCGTCAGAGGGCACGCCTCATTTGACGATCAATCATAATGTCGCTGCTGATCTAGACTCCAGTAGTGCCTTCGAGGGTAAGCTCTCTAGCATCCTTATAAGTTTATCATCGAGTCTTCGGCTAATAATTCCGTTTTGCTACAGGCCCGGAAAAATTGCTTGAGGTTTGGTTCGCCCCTACCCCGGACTCCTTGCCCGCAGGTGCCAAACCCAATGGCTTGAAGGCGGTCTCTAGCGAGACCTGGGTTAGTGTACTTGACATGGTCAATTGCAAGATTCTCTCTGTCCTCGAAGCCGAAAATATGGATGCCTACCTTCTATCCGAATCTAGCATGTTTGTGTTCCCACACAAGCTAATTCTAAAAACGTGCGGAACCACCACCCTGCTTCTGGGCCTTCGCCGACTTCTACATATTGCTGCTGAACATGCGGGCTTCCCCTTCCATAACGCTCAATCTGTAGATGATATTCATGCTGCTGCTTCGCCTTACCGCGTCTTTTATTCCAGGAAGAATTTCCTCTTTCCTGATAAGCAGCCTGGGCCTCACAGGAGCTGGAAAGAAGAGGTCAAGTATCTGGACGATACATTTGCAGGTGGAAGTGCCTATATGGTTGGCAAGATGAACGGTGATCACTGGTATTTGTACATCACCTCGCCCGACGTCACCGTCACCCCTCGCACCCTGGATGAGACTTCCCTACCCAATTCGTCCAAGATACCCACCAACACGGCCCCAACCTCCAAAGGCGGGCTAGGGAATAACGACGAAACCCTTGAAATTTTGATGACGGATCTAGACCCTGAGAATGCGAAGCAGTTTTATCTGGAGCACGCGAATGCGGTCGCGAGCGACAGGCTCTATTTGCAGGCTCAGGAGGCCCGTAAGATGGCCATTGGGAACCTTGGGGATTTGTCGGGTAGTACAATCACCATCAAAACAACCAGCACCGTAGAAAGTTTTTCCGACGACACCCTCGATGTCTTCGACAACTGCAGCGACTCTGATCTTCACAGCTCCTATACCCCAGTATCTGAGCAGACTGACGCGGAATGCATGACCACCGAAGGCCACGCCCTAGGGACGGTCATCTCGGATGCATGTGGTCTCTCGGAGGTGTATCCCACTTCCAAATACCCAGATGCACGGATTGACGCCTATCTCTTCTCCCCTTGTGGCTTCTCTGCGAACGGCATCATACCGGCTCCCCAGAATCAGGAAGTTGCTGATTCTGAGAAGTCAACTCACTATTTCACTGTTCATGTCACCCCAGAGCCAGTGTGTTCATTTGCCTCGTTTGAGACCAATGTTCCTGGTGGCCAGAACGGGCGTGAGACATCCGAGATTGTTGAACACGTTGTGGGTATTTTTAAACCCGGCCGTTTCAGTGTGACTCTATTTGAAGCTAAGGCCACTCATGGGTATGACGATGATGAGATCCCCACTAGCCTTGCTCGCAAGAAGCGTCTAGAGAAGATTCAAGGCTACCGAAGGATTGATCGCATTGTCCATGACTTCGATGATTATGAACTCATTTTCCGATTTTACGAAAGAGAGGACTGGGCCGGTGGTGATAGTATCCGAGTGGGAGAGGATATGTAGCGTAACTTTTCTAGTCATTTATGATTTGACTCCAACCTGCTGCCTCTCATTTGTATCTCACTACGGAATCATAGTACAGGGAACTAGGGGGGAGGGCGAAGACTCATTCTAGATCGGAAATCTAGGAGATGAGATGATGGCGCATTGCGTCACAAATCTTCCTTCTAACAGCACTCGTTAACTCATCATTTATTACACCGTCACACCAACGAACACTTGCCAAACATCGATATTCATGGGCAGTTCAACATCGTGCCATTATGCGTCTTGAGATTCCACCGTGCCATGTTGTTTCTAACCAGAGGTTTCACTAGTCACAGTTCACGATTCTAACATTGCCCCTGGTGAATCGATTCAACTTGAGTGTTCCCCTTTGCGGAATATGTGTAATTGGAGGACCTTGGTATCTCAGCAGTAGTATGTGCTTCATTTAGTAAATTAGAAGCTGATTCGGTGCCTTCATGACCTTTTCAATCATCGCCATAGGAACGGTTGCCTCAAAACCACCAGTGTACAGATTGTCGACGTCTCATATGAAACGTGCGAGAGACTCACTCGCGTCTTCATCCAAACATTATATTGCGACTGGTCTCCACCATTCCACTCGGCGGTGGTACTAGTTCTACAGGAGAGTTCGTCACAGGCATGCGTATGATTCAACAGCCCCCAATCGTAAGACGGCTACGTTCGTGGGCTCCGGGGTATATACACAACGGACTGCTCATAGGAGCTATCGTGACTACTTACACTATAGACTACCTCTTCCCCCGTTCCCCCTCTTGTACCTGCACACAATAAGTACTTGATTCTATATCCCTCTCCTAATAGTCTCATCTCACTTCATTGCAAGGAACTCCTATTGCTCTCATCAATCTTGCCTAACCACACTGGACTAGTGGCCATGAAACTAAAGACTTATCTTTTAACAATGGCTGGCGCAGCAGCAGCTGGGTTCGTCCCCGTATCTTCCACTTTTGTCCGGCCCAGACAGGAGCAAGAAGACACAATGGACTTGTATCTGTGCTCCAACCCAGATTTCAACCACGACTGCGCAAACTGTGCCTGTGAGCGACTGGCAAATCTGACAACCATGGGAGGGTATGGAGGACCACCTTGTTGTATGCTCGCCTCGTATTTATCGATTTCTACCTTACCCTTCTTCCCGAGTCCAAAATCTCGTAACTAGGTCGTATACTTGGCTGATTATCGAAACCCCGCGGCAATAGATCCTCTTCCCTACGACTTACGCGTTGGCAATCCTCAAGGAGTATCATCTGCCCGCTCTTACTCGAAATGGAACTGCACACTGTTCGAGTAAGTTTACCACGTAAAGTCTTTCGCCCCCTCCCTCTCTTTACAAGCCTCTCGCCTGTATCCCCCGATCATGTACGTCACTCGGCCCCTTTATCCCGCTTACCCGACCCTCTTCCCGGGCCGGCCAAGGGTAGAAATAGGACAATAACACTACATATACAACCGCCGCCCCCCCCCCCCATCCAATTCGAGAGTAGTTTACGAGGAACCGGAACCCATAACTCCTTTCCGTAACCCCATACTAGGCATATCTTACACGCATCTTTTGAGTTGATCAACTGAGGCTGCAACTAATCAAGATTTCTATGATAGTAATATGGACTGCAACGGCACGTTGCCCGGCAGCAGCCTCCATATCCCGCCAGGTCCACCCGGCCTGACCTCGCTCGGTGCTTTCGACGATCGCGCCGTGTCGTATCAGTGCTACGCCCTGCCTTAGTTAGTGAGCCGGGACGGAGGCGTATGGTCTTGCGTCCGAGTTAGACCAATGCGAGGTCCTAAGAAGGGAAATGTGCTAAGGATAGAATATTTCAGCCCAAATATCTACTTACTGGGCTTTAAACCTCTCTTGTACTCTCTCCACGAAATCCACTCTTCTTCTTCTACACCTGCCAAGTGACCACCACAATTTAGACTTATGTAACCAGTCTCATTCCTTCCAGGTCTTAACTCCTCAATTAGCTCCTCAACGAGCTTGCTTCCGTGCATGATTGTCCCCAGCTGCGACTGTCAGGACTGCTAGTATGATATGACATCCGACGACCCGCGGCAGGAAGATATCGCGAGCGTTCTACTAGCTTTGGTTGGCCCTACGGCGGCATTCAGCCTTCCTTCTCACGACGGAAGTGGCAACATGGCAGTTAAACTATCGGAAACTGCGCGGTTGCCTCTTTGACTCTGCATGTTGGCCATGTGTCTTCCTCCAGAGCATTGATGATCTTTAAAAAGGGACGCAAGTATCCTATTCCCGTCTTCATCTGGATGTAGGTTGACTAGGTTTTTCGTGTGTTTGCTATGAAGTCGAGCTTATGATTGAAAGGTAAAAGGTCCCGGGCAATCTTTCGATATGTTGTGTTAAGGCCTATGATGGGTAGTCCTTTTTCGTTATCTTTTTGATCCTTAGACCATTTCATCTTCCGGTCCGTCTTTGTAAGTAGGTGTATGTTGAATATTTCGCAAAACCTTCTGCCGTGTCCATACCGAGCCTGTCTATCATTTCATTCCCGGGTATACTAACATGGCTTAGACACTAGAAAGTAGACTTATGCGTCCTTAGCCAACTGCCAGATCCTGTGGGAGAATTCTCTAGTCCTTTTCTGTATTCGACATAGCGCTACCTAGCTGTTTACGAAGATATATATGGTTGTAGGGTCTATTGATCTTCTGTCTTCTTCCAAATCTTTATAGATGGCGATTACCTCGGCATCTGCGATTTCTAGTCTTATGCCTATGTTCATACTCGAGGCTTTCTCAACCCCTATGGGAGTAAGCTTGCAAAAGGCCGCCGAGTTCTAGAGGAACCCATCAGTGCGTCCCCCCTGAGAGCCATCCGTATAAAAGACGTTAATCTGTAGATTTCTCCATATTGCTACTGACAAATCAGACGGCTGCAGACACTTTTAGAGTTCGAGAGGGGTCCGGATATGACTTCTCAAGCTCTGCCTCCCCTCGAGGTCAGTTAAAGCTTTCCAATAAACTCTACATGAAAAAGAAATTTATGATCACTACCCCTACGCCTGGTATTTACAATATTCTGATATTTGTACGTGAAGTGCCTCCTTCCTGCATGAATTCTCTACTTACAATATCATTCAGCACTCTCCGGCAAACTCACATCCAGGTACATAGTGGCAGCATCATATACTAAAGGCGAAGAATCGTAAGCGCTCGCCTTTTGTCGCTTCCAGCTCCCTATTATAGGGAGTTTCCATCTCTGC
The DNA here is from genome assembly GCA_037356035.1 of Xylaria sp. Z50. Lineage (NCBI taxonomy): Eukaryota > Fungi > Ascomycota > Sordariomycetes > Xylariales > Xylariaceae > Xylaria > Xylaria sp. Z50. The sequence goes on from JBAWJU010000128.1 coordinate 17,430, forward strand.
GTCGTCCCAGTTCCCGGGCGTCGCCAACGTTGTAATCTTAGCACCCAACTAACCAGGATGAATCGTGTTGTTTCAGCGAAAACTTTCCAACGAAATACGATACCGGATAATGTCTACTCGATACGTCCCCCACAAGACTGTAGGCCAGTAACTATGAGACTTGTCACATCTCCTCGCATAATGAATTTGACATAGCTCAGAAACAAGGTATCTCCATTCCGATAAAAGTGCCTCGATTAAGCCGCCAACAAATTCAAGAGTTTGCGAGAATCATATTGGGCCTCGTGGGGGCCGATTGAAATTGAAAAGTAGCCAATTGACGCTGTGTGGCTTGTTGATTGAATATAATACGATACAGGCCCCGGCTCTCACTTGTGTTGACGTGTAAGCAAACAAGATAGGTATGCGAGAAATATGTTGTAATCAATACGATGTACGCGATTAGAGGTAGGTAACGATCCTGAGTGGCGTGGGGGTATAACATCAACACGCGCAACAGTGAGGCGAGCCTGTTGTTCGGTTCTAGTAGTCACGGCCGTGCCTATTGTTACCATTGCTGTCAACGTACCTAAAGTAGACCAAACATAACATGAATGTCATCACCCTCGGCAGCGTAGCCGGGCATGTGAGGAGTATCAATTAACTGCCGTTCCCGTCGAGTGAGCTGTCATATGCACATATGCACGTACGTCCACAAACACAGGCACAAACACAAACAACCTCGCTGAGGAATGAAGGTAATTGCGTGTGGCGTACGAAAGTGGTTGACAAGGTGGCTGAGTAGGTAGATAAGAAGTGGCTATGAAGGATTAGTGGTTTCGGGGTTATCTAGCAGGTCACCCAACATGCTATCCAACCATCGAGCCGTCTAACCCTCCAACCTAGATCACAAACCTAGGAATCCGGCCTCATTGGATTCATATCATTTGATTGCGCACACCCGAGGGATAGGAAATAAACACCAGGCTTGCAAAATGACTGGTGCCGATTGAATGTGGATTAGGTAGTGCTCGTCGAAGCGAGCGGTTATCTTGGGGGCGAAGTAGGTAATGTGTACTTGACCCTGATTAGCTGAGTATTACAGGCGCAGCATTGGTGACGTCCTATCAATACGCAACCACCAGCACAGCACTTGCACCTACGTTGGTGACAACCTTGGTTCGGTATCCCTCACTTTTGGGGTAGTATACGACTTCTTGGCTATATGATATATCAAGACATCGGCATGTATGTGTACGTATGCGAGAAGCATGCACGGCACTTTACATGTCGTAATAGACTTGTTTTACGATGGTATACTATGATATGCGCCCTAGCCCTATGATGTCGCGTCGCGTACTTACCAAAAAAGAGTTAGAAATTGCCGTTTTAGGTAAATTCTGCACTTATAAGACATAGTCTTAGGAGTGTAAGCAAAAGGCGTTATATATACAATGCCAGCTTTAAATGTTAAGTTTGTATATATAATAAAAAAATAAAACATATTTATTATTCTGGCTTTTTTTTTAAGGCTAAAAAAATATATAAAACTTTAGCTTTAAAATAATATAAAATATTAACTATAAAAAATATTAAAATATTAGCTTTAAAATAACATAAAATATTAACTATAAAAAATATTTTAATAATAGTTAGCTATTTATATTAAATAAATATTTTTAAAAAATATATTTAAAAAATACTTTTTATTTTTTTAATAATATTTAATATAACTATTTATTAAAAATTATAATAAAAATATTAATATTTAAAATTTAAAAAAAGCAATTTTATATATAATAAGTTTTTTAATAAATAAAAAAATTTTATATAATATATTTAAACTTAATATATTAAAAAACTTTTTATATTTATTAAAATATAATATAAAATATTTAACTTTTAAAATTTTTAAATAAACTTACTTAATATATTAAAACTTTTAAATATATTATATAAAAAATATTTTAATATATTAATATTATATAAATTATTATTAATAGTTTTAATTTAAAAAAAAATAAAATTTAATATAAAATAATAATATAATAATAAAATAAATAAAAAAAATATATTAAAATAAAAAATATTTAAAAAAATTATATTAATATATAATATTAAGCTATTAAAAATATATTTATAATAATAGTAAGCTTTATAATAGCTATTTTAAAAAATAAAAAATATTTTTAACTAATATATAAAAAAATTAATAAATTTTTAAAAAATAAATATAAAATATTTAAAAATATATATATTATAACTATAAAATTAAATAATATTAAGCTTAAAAAAAATTATTAAAATATTAATATTTAAAAACTATTTTTTAATTAAAACTTTAAACTATTTAATATTTTATTATTTTTATTTAATTTTATAAACAAGCTAATAAAAAAAATAAAAATATTAATATTTTAACTATATTATATTATTATTAAAAATAATTAAATAATTTAATAAATAATTATATAAAAAAATTAAGCTTAATAATTTTATAAAATATAAATTATTTAAATATATAAATAAATTATATTTATATTATAAGCTATTTTATATAAATTTAGCTTATTTTATTTTTAAGTTAAATTAATATAATTAAAATAAATATAAATATTAAAAAAATATTTGTTTTTTATATTAATAAAAAAATAAAATATTAAAAAAATATTAAAAATATAACTTATTATATTTAATATAAATATAAAATATAATAATTTTATTTATATTTATAGCTAATTAAATATAATAATATATTATTTTAATAATATATAAAATATATTTAATTTAATATAATATATTTTATTAAATATA